>VMDO01005227.1:0-114313 GCA_007922755.1 Pedetes capensis
ACCTGGATGGGAGACCGCCTGGGAACACCAGAAGCTGTAGGCTTGGGAGAAGGACCTGGCAACCCCCTCCCAAAAATCAATCTGCCATTGAAAACCCTATGAACAGCAGAGAAGCACTGACAATAGTGTTTCCCCTGTTGTACAGAGGGTCGCTATGAGTCGGATACTGACTCGACGGCACCTAACAACAACAACAACCTAGTGTAAAGCCTGCAGCCGTAGCCCTGTGGCATCGGATCCTGTCAGATCTCGGAAGCTAAGCAGGGTCGGGCCTGGTTAGTCCTTGGATGGGAGACCGCCTGGGAACACCAGATACTGTAGGCTTGGGAGAAGGACCTGGCAACCCCCTCCCAAAAATCAATCTGCATTGAAAACCCTATGAACAGCAGAGAAGCACTGACAATAGCGTTTCGCCTGTTGTTGGCAGGGTCACTATGAGTGGGACTCCGACTCGATGGCACCTAACAACCACCACCACCACCACCTAGTTTAAAAAGCCACAGTCAGACACAGTTGTGCATGTCTGTAACCCAAGCACGCAGGAGGCTGGAGGCAGGAGGAGCAATACGAGTTTGCTGCCAGTCTGGTCTACCTAGGGAGTTCCAGGATAGCCTGGGCTACACAGACAGACCCTGCCTCAAAAAAAACTGAAAATAAATACATGAAGTCAAAGAATGCCAGATGCCATGACTCATACCTGTGATCCCAGTTACTCAGGAGGCTGAGGCAGGAGGATTGTGAGTTCAGGGACAGAGGCAGCCCACGTAACTTAGTGAGACCCTGTCTCAAAATAAAAATAAAAAAGGAGCTAGGAGTTCAGCTCAGGGGTAGAGCACCTGCCTATCGTCTTGAGGCCCCCAGTTCAACCTCCAGTACTAAGTTAAGACAAAAAGCCTGAGTCCTGCAAGGCGCGTGACAGAGATCCACAGTCTCCTCCCCGCCCTACCTCCACTCCCCAGAAGCAAACCCTGAAATTCCCGTATCATCACTTCATGATCTGGGTTTCTGAGGGCCGACTGACCTTCACCTAAGGAAGATGAAGACGCAGCTGTGCCCCACCCTACAAACTTCCCTCTGCAGAGGAAGCTGCAGCTGCAGCATGATTGGGATCTAAGGTGGTGTTTAGTTCAGGGCTCCACACAAGGTCCGCCATGCAGTGATTCCACGGCCTGTCGCGCACAGTATCTCGGGTTCCAGGCCATAAACAACTGCCTCTGCTTGCTCGCTGAGTTTTCTACCCAGCTACTCGTAATTCAGCTCTAACAAACCCTCTGTGTGGCTGGAGACCTGGTCACACTCTCCATTCTGTTTAGGGGAGCCTTTCATCCACAGGGGCGGGTCCCAAGACCTCCAGTGGATGTGTGAAAGTATGGATAGTACTAAACTTTATGGATTTTTTTTTTCCCCCAGTACTGGAGGGTTGAACCCACGGCCTTATACATACTTGCCAAGTGCTCTGCCACTCAGCTGCACCTCTAGCTTCCTTTTTATTTTTTATCTTGAGATGTGTTCTCGCTAAGTTACTCAGACTGCCTCTGGCCTTGAACTTGCAATCCTCCTGCCTCCGCTTCCCAAGTTGCTGGGATTACAGACGTGTGCCACTGTGCCCAGAGGATGTCTTTCCAATACAGACACACCTATTCAATTTAATAAACTTAACAGTTTAATTTATAAATTGGGCCCAGTAACAAGTTAACAAGAACCAAGAACTAAGGAGAAATTATAACAATATACCCCAATAAAGTTTTACAACTGGGTCTCTGTCTCCCAGGACCCACGTTCCTCAGTGAACTGCAGCAGTGCTTTCAGACCTCGGCCGGCCAAGGTCGCTGAAGCCATGGGTGTGAGGAGCACTGTGCTTTTCGGGAAGGGGCCTGGCCCCCTTGGCTCTCCCACTCCCACCTGTGAGCCCCCCCGACACGCCCTGCACAGCTGTCTCCTTGAACCCCTCCCCATCGCAGATGCATGGGGCCCCTCATCCAGGTCCCCTGCTTCCTAAGCCCCAAAAGCACCTTTTCCAACCCCCCTGCAACTGGCAGTTCGGGGGGCTGAGAATCCTTCCGACTCTGAAAGCCCCTCTTGGCCTCCTGACTGGGGAGGCCCCTGCTGAGAACTCCATCCCCAACCCCCAGGGTCGCTCTGCGCCTGGGATCTCAAAGTCCCCAGCAGCAGCTGCGGGGAGCCTCTCACTTGCTCCCTGGGCCAGACACTGGGGCAGGTTGGGGGGTGGGGTCCATCTGGGTCCTGTGGTTCCAATCACCTTTTCCCTATTCCTGAAACCAGGAGATTAATCTTCAATTTCCTTATCTCATCAGCCCATTCGTTATCACTTTGTAAGATTCCTGTTCTACTCCCTGGGACACTTCCCCCGCGTGACCACCCACCCTTACAACCAAGTGCTTAGAATCCACGGTGCCCATTCTCCCTCGAGGGTCTCCCGAGCCCGTGCCTCCCGCTCACTGCTTCCCCTGCACTCTCGAGATGCTGTGAAGTCGGATGGGTGGCCTGGCTCCCTGAGGCGTCCAGTCCCTCCCCGGGGGCTCGCCCCCCAGGGACCCTCTTCCCTACATCTAGTCTGCGTCTGCCAGTCTGCCGCCCTGCCAGAGGCCTCACTGCCCGGGGAGCCTGGGTCCCTCCAGGTGACAGTGCGGGGCGAAAGTGGCCCTGTGTGTGCCTGAGCGTAAGGGAGCGGCCTCCAGCCACTCCCACAAGGCTGACCCGTCCCCTCTGCTGCACGCGGGTCCGTGACGTCCCACAGATCTCCTCCTAGAGTCACTTTCCCCCGAGGGGGCCTCCACGCTCTGCTGTGGGGACCAGAGCAGGGGCATGGGCATCCCAGGAGCTGAGGAGAGGAGGGCCAGGGACCTCCCTAGGGCGTGGCCTTCACACGGCATCCAGCCTGCACCTGCACTGCAGCAGCTCACTGGCAGCCTCCTGCGTCCCTGTCCCTGGGGAGAAACCTGTTCCTGCCAGCCACCTCCTCCGATTCCCAGGGCTCTGTGGCGAGCACTGGCCCTGCCCCTGCCCACCTGGGGCATTTCAGTTCCCCACCCCACAGTCAGCCGATACCTGGCCTCTTGCGCTCTTCCTCCCCACCCTCTCCTTGGCCGCTCTTGGGGTTCAGGGATTTCTGTCCCCTCCAGTCCTCTCAGTGAGGTTTCCAGGGCAAGCAGAGATGTGCCCGTGCCCCCCACCTGCCCTACGGACTCACCTCTGTCTCCTGTGGGGACTCTGGAGGCTCCCAGTGTCCTCAAGGGCAGAGTCCCAAGCTCCCTGGACAGCAGCAGGTGACGTGTGAGGCAGGGGCTCCTGCAGGACCCTCACCAGCCCCCCTAGGGACGCAGCTCCCCCAGCTCTCACAGGCCACCTTCAGAACGCACTCCACCCCGGGAAAGGACAGGGCACAGGGTGGGGGGCATTCCCTGTCCTCGGCGCTCCCCGCTCCTGGTTCCCAGCTCTCCAAGTGGAGGAGGAGGAGGCCAAGGAGGAAGGGGCAGCTCCTGGTCACCGCACAGGCCACTGATGGGGAAGCCAGGTGACAGCTGGCCTCACAGCGCCTGCCCAGCCCGCACAGGCTCACACAGAGGTGACAAAGTCACCTAAGACTGCTCCCCAGAGGTGCCGAGTGGGCGCTAACAGCTTCCTCCCGATTCTCTCAGGCCCTCCACAGCCCACACGGCCTGCTTCTACCGTGAGCCCGGCTCAGGAACCACCCAAGCAGTGGTGGGGAGCCGCGAGCCAGCGCCCTGCACCGCCTCCGGATGCGGGTGCTTCATAGTCACACCCCACAGGGGCGCACACAGGTCACACAAGTCACACAGAGATGTGTGCATATGCACATACACCACACACGGATGGACAATGCCCACACAGCGCACGCGCGCGCACACACACACACACACACACGGAAGTGCACACGACACACAGCACACACGGACACAGCACACACATCACACACACAAGTGCACACAAGTCACACACGGATGCACACAGCACAATGGAAGTACATGTGATACAAAGCACACGTAGACAATATACAGACCACACGATACGTATCAAACATACAGACGTACGCACACAACACACACCAAACACAAGGCTGTACACGCACACACACAGCACAGACACACATAATACAATACATAAAATCTCACGGGTATACACACAACACGTACCCAACACACAGACGTACACGTGCCCACACCACACAGATGTACACACAAACACAACTCGGATACATACACGTACACACACCACACAATGTACACACGCACACCATATATTACCCACACAACACACACACGGACACACACACATGCCGCACACACACAGATGTGCACCTGTACACACGACACAAGCAGCATGAATGTACACATACCCCCCAAGCGGAGGCACACACACAACATACCAAACACAGGGCATACACACAGCACACAACTCACACATCACACACAACTCACACTGACATATACACACGCACAAACATTCCACGCACACCACACACACTCGACAGACACGCACACACCATACAGAGGTGTACACTGGCAAGCATGACACAAGCTGCAGACACACGCATGCACACACACTACACACGCACACATCACACCCAAGCCACAGACATGCGCATGCACACAGGCCACGGATACACACACACCATACATGCACACCACTCACATGGGCACAAACTCATGCACACACACAACCACACTGCTGCGCACACACCCCACAGACACATCCCACATCCACGCCACAAGCACACACGCCGCACACACACGTTCACCCCTCACACCACGCACCTCCCAGACACAGATCTGCACGTGGACGCACACCACGGGCACACAAACCCCTCAAGACGCAGATCACACGCAGCAACACAGCACGTACGCCTCCCCACCAGACACGCCACGCGCACACAAACCATACCCCGGGGACTCACAAGTGTGGGACAAAACCAAGGCCATACCCTGAGTCCTCACCCCCTGCCCAGAGCTGCGGGGGGGGTGGTCCTGCCATTCCTACATGGGGACTGGACGAGGGGGAGCGGGCAGGCAGGGAGTGCAGGGTGTTCCCCCTCTTCCCAGGTCCTGGGAGACAGCAGGCGGTACGCTCCCACTGGGGGGCCCATTTCAGCAGCCAGAAGGCTGCTGGACACAAAAGATAGATGGTCTCGGTCACAGTGAGTCCCTAGGCTGTGGAGATGACACCACAAGCTGCAGTGCCCTCTGCCCCCTCCCCCGCCAACCCCCCATTCCCAGGAGCCAGCAATCCTGGCTGGCTCAAGTGGCTGTCTGGGCAGACCCAGATCCCCCCCAGCCTGGCCTGACTCTGGGAAGCTAGAGAAAGACACCACTCTTCTGTGCCTTGGTTTCCCCAGCATGAGAGACTCCAGGGCCATGGAGGTGGGCACACAGGCCCCCCCCAGGGGCAGGTCCCATCTGCAGTTGCTGCAGGCAGAATGCTGTCCCCCGCCCCCGGAAGAGCTCACCCTTAAAGGACCACAAAAGAAAGGAGGAGCCAGCTGGGGGCCCTCGCCTGTCATCCGGCACTCAGGAGGCTAAGGCAGGAGGATCAAAGTGAGTTTGAGGCCAGCCTGGGCTACATGGCGGGTCTCTGTGTCCAAAAACCAAAGGCAGGAAAGCAAAGGAAGACACGTAGAGCAGGCGCCAGTGCACCAGCCCCTGCAGGAGGCCCTGGAGAAGCAGATCCAGTGGGTGGCAGGAGGCGCTGAGGGGCCAAGGCCCGGGCCAGGAGGGCCACTCAGGCCTCCACCATGTGACTCCACACAGCCCCTGCCACAGAGACCCTACTGTGGTTTTGGCACAACCACGTGACCTGTCCCGGTCAACATCGGCCTTTGGCCATCTCCACTGGTCCACTGTGGTTGTGGCACAACTATGTGATCAGTCCCGGTCAACACGGGCCTTTGGCCATCTCCACTGGTCCTTCTGCCTGTCCACCACTGCAGAAGGAAGGACATCCCCAGGCCAGCCTCCTGGTCCCAAAGAGGGAACAGACACTGAAGCCGAGCCCAGGCACCTTGCCCGGGCACCAACCGGCTTGGCCACGGTCGGCGTAGGAAGAACCACAGACTTGCCCCACACCACCTGCCCCTCAGCCATCTGGGGGTCCCCTGTAGTTCCGGCTCCTCTGTCCTGGAGGAGCAGGCTAGAGAGCAGGGTCTGACACCTGCACCCTCCTTCCCTGGGGACAAGCTTCAGGCGATGGGGGAGGGGCCACCCCCCCCCCACACACAGGGCAGCAGGGACTGGAGACGTGAGAAGGGAAAAATACTCCCCGCAGAAGAAGAGCAGGCAGCCCGGGGGCCCTGCTGCTGTGGTCCCCAGACTCTGGGAGGAGGGCTGTGGACCTTCCCTGCGCGGGAACTACCATTAACGCGCGGGACCTACCATCGACGCACAGCCCAGCACCACCAGCACCACCAGAGCCACGGGGGAGGAGGTGGGACTTGTCAGGGCTGCAGCTGTCCTGGAAGACTGAACCTCAGGCCATCCCTGCCAGCTGGGGACCCTGGAGAGGGACAGGGGTCGGGGAGAAAAACGCCTCTGGTCTCAGACCTACAGACACCGAAGCTGAAGTGGAGCAGGAACACCAAGGAAAGTCCTCTGAAAACCCAGCCCCTGCGGACACACAGCGGAGCGCCACACAGCCAGGAAGAGTGAAAGGATGACATGCGCAGGACATGGACAGAGCTGGAGGTCATTATGTTAAAAGAGAAAGAAAAATAACGTGTCATGTTTTCTTTTCTGGCGTGAAGTCGAGATTTAAAGATATATACCTAACAACAACAACAATATATGTATGTTATATATATAAAATACACACACACACACACACACACACACACACACACACACACACACACACCCAGGTCTGATCACAAGATGCAGTGTATGTTTAAATGTTTTGAAACTTTTTTGCAGTGCCAGGCATGTGGCACATGCCTGTAATCCCAGCGGCTCGGGAGGCAGAGGCAAGAGGATCACAAGTTCGAGGAGACAATCTGAGTCATTTAGTGAGACCCTGTCTCAAAAATTTTTAAAAAAGGGGGGGAGGGGCTGGAGGTACAGCTCAGTGGACCAGCACTTGCAAAGCATGCAAGCACAAGGCTCTGGGTTCAACCCCCAGTACCACACACACAAAAAAACCCACAAAACCTTTTTTTCAGTGAAGGACACATTGCCATTAACCCTCCTCAAAATCCCCGCCCTGGCTTTGAACACACTTGCCCCCTCATTCTTGCCCCCTTCTGACGCAGTTCTGGAACTCTCTTTCATGTGTGTGTTTAGCGGTGCTGTTGTGGCTGCCTCCATGTCCTGCAGTGACTCAAAACATTCACCTTCTGTGGCCATTTGGACTTTGGGGAAGAGCCAGCAGTCACACAGAGCCAGAGCCAGTGAATGAGGTGGATGAGGACGCACCGTAATGCTTTCATTTGATCGAAATTGCTGGATCAGGAGTGAGGTGTGACATCGGGCACTGTCACGACTGAGGATGAACCTAAAGACACCCAGAGAGAGGCCTTCCAGAACTGCCTCAGAAAGTGGCAAGAATGATAGGACGAGTGTGTTTGAAGCCATAGGGAGGATTCTGAGGAGGCTTAATGGCAATGTATCTTTTACTGTAATAAATTTTTCATTTAAACATTCTCCATAAAGCCAGGCAGGTGGCACACGCCTGTAATCCTAGCACTCAGGAGGCTGAGGCAGGAGGGTCAACACAAGTTTGAGGCCAGCCTGGTCTACACTGAGAAACCCAGGATTGCTTAGGGTACACAGTGAGACGCTGTCTCAAAAAACAGAAACTAACATGTAAGAAATAGAAAATAAATTTTTAAAAATATTCACTGTATTCTTTGATTGTACCTCACATATATACATATTTAAACCACGAAAGAAGAAGGAGGCTATTTAGTGGAAGGAAGGGAACCAATGGGAAGGCAAGGGGTAATAAGAAACGGTAATAGGGAAGGCAAATATCACATTTTCTCTTGTATGTAGAATTTAGATTTTAAAATGTATAGACACACACACACACACACACACACACACAGAGACAGAATTGTTGCCGTTAGGTGCTGTTGAGTCAGGTCCGACTCATAGCAACCTTATGTACAACAGAATGAAACACTCCCTGATTCTATGCCAGGCACATGGTCTTTTTTATGTTTAAGCCCATCACTGCAGCCACTGTGTCAATCCACCTAGTTAAGGGTCTTCCTTCCTTTCACTGACCTGCCACTCTCCCGATCAAGATGTCCTTCTCTAAGGATTTGTCCCTCCTGACGACATGTCCAAAATACATAAGACACAGTCTACCCATCTTTGCTTCTGAAGAGCACCCTGGTTGCACTTCTAGAATGGATCTGTTGGTTCTTTTGGCAGTCCATATTCAATAT
Organism: Pedetes capensis; assembly: GCA_007922755.1. Lineage (NCBI taxonomy): Eukaryota > Metazoa > Chordata > Mammalia > Rodentia > Pedetidae > Pedetes > Pedetes capensis. The sequence goes on from VMDO01005227.1 coordinate 8,417, forward strand.
ATTCAATATTTGTCTCCAGCACCACAATTCAAAAGCACCAATTCTTCCGTCTCCCTTATTCAATGTCCAGATTTGTAACCACATGTTGCAACTGAAAATACCACGGCATGAGTCAGGCGTATCTTCATCTTCAACATGATATCTTTACTTTTCAGCACTTTAAAGAGGTCTTTTGCAACAGCTTTTCCCAATGCAATACATTTTTTCATTTCTTGACTGCTGTTTCCGTGGGTGTTGATTGTAGAACCAAGTAAAGCAAAATCTTGGACAACCTCAATCTTTTCCTCATTTATCGTGAAGTTGCAAGGATTGTTGTAAGGATTTTTGTTTTGTTGATGTTGAGGTGCAGTCCATAATGAAGACTGTGTTCTTTGATCTTCATCAGTAGATGTTTCACATCCTTTCAGACTCAGCAAGCAGAGGTGTGTCATCTGCGTAACGCAAGTTGTTAATGAGTCTTCCTCCAGTCCTGATACTGCACTCTTCTTCAAAAAGTCCAGCTTCTCCGATATTTGTTCAGCACAGAGACTGAAGAGATACAATGAAAGGAGACAGCCCTGACGCACACCTTTCTTGACTTTATAAATCAGGCAGTGTTTCCTTGTTCTGTTTGAATGACTGCCTCCTGGTTGATGTACAGATTCCTCATGAGTACAGTTAAGTGCTCTGGTATTCCCATTCTTTGCAATGTTATCCATAATTTATTATGATCCACACAGTCAAATGCCTTTGCATAGTCAACAAAACATAGATAAACATCTGTTTGGTATTCTATGCTTTCAGCTAATATCCATCTAACATCAGTAATGATGTCCCTGGTTCCACGCCCTCGTCTGAATCCAGCCTGGTTTTCCTGTAGTTTCTGGTCTATCTAGTCACTTTTGAATGATTTTTAGCAAAATTTTGCTTGCATGTGCTATTAATACTGTTCGATAACTTCCACATTCAGTTGGAACCCCTTTCTTGGGAATAGGCACAAATATGGATCTTTTCCAGTCAGTAGGCCAGGGAGTTGTTTTCCAAACCTCTTGGCATGAACAAGTTAGCACCTCCCATGAAGCATGATTATTGAAACATCTCTGTTGGTATTCCATCAATTTCCTGGATTCTTGTGTTTTGCCAGTTCTTTCAAGGCAGCTTCCATTTCATCCTTCTGTGCCATTGGCTTCTGACCATACACAACCTCTTGTAAGAGTTGGTCACCCACCAATTCTTTTTGGTGTAATGACTCTGTGTATTCCTTCCATCTTCTTTTGATGTTTCCTGCATCATTTAATATATTTTCCCTACAGAATCCTTCACTATTGCCACTTGAGGCTTGAATTTCTTCTTTAATTCCTTAAGCTTGAGGAAAAATAGAGTGTGTTCCTCTCTTTTAGTTTTCTATCTCCAGCTCTTCACACATGTCATTATAATATTTGTCTTCTCCAGTTTCTCTTTGAAATCTGTTTAGTTCCTTAATTTCATCATGTCTTCCTTTTACTTTAGCTGCTCGATGTTCAAGGGCAAGTTTCAGCATCTCTTTTAACATGTCAGATGGATATAAATTGAAAGCAGAGAATACCAGAAAGATGTCTATGTTTTATTGACTATTCAAAGGCATTTGACTTTGTAGATAACCATAAATTATGGATAACACTGAGAAGAATGGGAATACCAAAGCACTTAGTTGTACTCATAAGGAATCTGTACACGGTACAGCAGGCAGTCATCTGAACAGAACAAGGAAACACTGGTTTAAAGTCGAGAAAGGTTTGTGTCAGGGCTGTACCATCATATCTATCCAATCTCTATGCTAAACAAATAATCCCAGAAGCTGCACTTTATGAAGAACATGGCATCAGGTCTGGAGGAAGACTCATTGATAATCTGTGTTACACAGATTGACACAACTCTGTTTGCTGAACCTGAAGAAGACGTGAAACATTTACTGATGAAGATCAAAGAACACAGCCATCAGTGAGGATTATGCCTCAACATCAACAAAACAAAATTCCCTACAACTGGGTCAGTATATAACTTCACGATAAATGAGAAGATTGAGGCTGTCCAAGATTTTGCTGTCGTTGGTTTTACAATCAACACCCACGGAAGCAGTAATCAAGAAATCAAAGGACGCATTGCTTTGGGAAAAGCTGTGGCAAAAGATCTCTTTAAAATATTGAAAAGTAAAGATGTCACATTGAAGACGAAGGTGTGTCTGACTCATGCCATGGGATTTTTCAGTTGCATCATATGCTAGTGAAAGCTGGACACTGAATAAGGGAGATAGGAGAAGAATTGATGCTTCTGAATTATGGTGCTGGAGACAAATCTTAGATATGCCATGGACTGCTAAAAGAACCAAGAGATCTGTCCTAGAGTGCAACCACAGTGCTCCTTGGAAGATAGGATGGCTAGATTGCGTCTTACATATTTTGAACATGTTGTCAGGAGGGACCAATCCCCAGGGGAGGACATCATGTTTGGGAGAATGGCAGGTCAACAAAAAAAAGGAAGACCCTTAACTACATGGGTTGATACAGTGGTTGCAACAACGGGCTTAAATATAAAAAAGATTATGTGCCTGGCACAGAGTCGGAGAATGTCTTGTTCTGTTGTACACAGAGTCAACACTATGAGTTGGACCTGACTCAGCAGCACCTAACAATAACACTATATAGATGATAGTGGTGCCAGGCACCATTGAACCGGTCTGTAATCCCAGCTACTCAGGAGACTGAGGCACAAGGATTTGCAGGTTTGAGGCTAGAGGCAGCCTAAACAACTGAGACCATCTCAAAATAAAAATTTTTCAAAAGGGATACAGGTGCAGTTCAGTGGCAGAACACTTGCCTCGCACAAGGGTTCAACCCTCAGTACCAAAAAAAGAAAAAATTACGAAAGTAAAAGAGGGATTCTTTGCAGGAATGAAGGAGAACAGCAGGAAGGCAGACCAGGGGCAAAAGTTTAGGGGGTGAATATGAGCAATGTTCAATGATAACGCATGTATGAAAATGTGAAAATGAAACTCATCATTTTGTATGCAAACTAAAAAATTACTAATAAAAATACCTCCAAGAAAATCTTTCAGCAATGTGTGGCAATACTAAGAGTCCAATAAATGTTAGGTGTTATTATTAAAAGATAAAATAAACTCAATCCCCTAAACAGAGCACAGGGAACACTACAGGACTGTGAAACCAGTGGTCACTCAAGGTAACCTCAGCAATACCAGAAGCAAAGCAAAGCACCAAAGCTAGATAAACTTGGTCCACCAGTCTAATGGCCTCACAGGAAGAGGCAGGCATTCCCAAGTCCACACGCGGACTCAGTGTGCACCGTGCAAGGGCATTGTGTCCAGTAATCAAAGATACTACTCACAAAAAAGTAGGGAAAAACTGACTATCAGGGACAAAGCAACTGACAGAACCAGACTCAGGGAGTTTAGAGTCAGATTAATATTTTAAAGGCTTCCATGGAAAAGGTGCACACCATGCATGACCAGATGGAGTACTTCAGCAGAGAAATGGAAATGAGAGAGGAAAGAACAATGCAGTAAAAGATGTAGAATGCTTTCCATTGGCACATCAGGAGACGCAAAGCAGAGGCGGAAAGAACCAGTTAACCTGAAGACTGGTCCACAGCAATTGCCCATACTGAGCTGGACTCTGTAACATGTGCTACAATCCCGGTGACATAGGAGGCGGAGGCAGGAGAAGGATGACTTTAAGGCCAGAGGCAGCCTGCGTAACTTGGGGACACTCTGTCTCAAGACAAAAAATAAAAAGGAGCTAAGGGTACATACAGCTCGTGGGCTGGGATTTAGCTCAGTTGGTAGAGTGCTGCACTGCAGTCTCTGAGATCCAGAGTTCAATTCCCAGCACCGCAAAAATGGGAGAAGGACCTGGCAACCCACTCCCAAGGCAATCCCGAAACAGCCATTGAAAACCCTATGAGGGTCGCTATGAGTCGGATACCGACTCGACGGCACCTAGCAAAGGGTACAGCTCAGTGGTGGATCACTTGCCTAGCATGCATGAGACCCTGGGTTCAATACCCTAGTACTGAAAAAGGAAGAGAGAGAGAGACAGACAGACAAACAGAGAACATTTGCAGCCAGAAGAAAACCACATCAGACTATGCAAGCCAGAAGACAACGGAGTGTACCTCTGCCAAGCTGAGAGATGCTGGGAGGGAGGCCCTGGAAGGAGGTTCAGTCCCACCTTTAACATGCAATGGGGTTTTGAAGACGGGACTCCCTCAGCAGATATTAAGAGTGTTAAGGAAAAAGAAAAGCAGGGAAGGAGAGCAATATACCAGGCGAAAGGAGCAAAAGCCCAGAGGCATGAAATAATGTCACATGTAGACAGGGCCACACAGCTGGGGAGCAGGGAGGCAGAAGAGTGAAATCGGACAGGGGCAGGCTAGAGGGCTGCATGCTGCCTGAAGGCACTGGGGAGCCATGGAGAACTAAGGAGGGAGTGGCCAAGTCAAACTTGTGCTTCTGAGATCATTTTAGCTAAGAGATCATTTTAGTGACAGAAGGAAAGCTGAAATAAGCCCCCCAGGCCGCTGCAGTGCCCCAGAGGGAGGGGAAAAGCCCTAAGACAGATCTGGGTGCACCCTATGGAGGGGAGCCACAGAAGCCTGTAACCAAGGGCAAGGTGGGGAAGAACAGGAAAGGAGCGACCTAGAAAGGAAGTGATGACCGGGGCACATGCTGCTGAGCGCCAGACAGGGTGGCAAGGGGCCAGGGTGAGGGCCAGGCAGCCCACCCAGCCCACAGTCCAGCTCCTGAGCCACCCTCCGTGCAGTGGTCTCAAGCACGTGCCCCCTTGCCGGAGCCTGTCACTCAGGACATGCCCGAAGGCCCCTCCAGCACTGCCACACACGCAGAGCCTGGGACCCGTGCACTGCAAGCCTCCCTCAGCTCCCCCAGCCCCCCAGGCCTGAGGCATCTACAGTTAGGAATGGTACCCGCCACTCAGTTCCACGCCCACTCTTCATGAGCGACAGGTGCAGTGGGCCAGGTGGCCAGCCAGGGCCCCAGGGAGAAGGCACAGCTCTCGCCCCAGCAGCCACGCACTTCCTCCCTCACCAGCCACAAGAGGCGGCGCAGCACCTTCCACAGCAGACGGCACCCAAGGGAAACGCAGCCAGTGAGGGGCCCCCGGGCTGGGCCAGGCCAACATCCAAAGCCAACACCCGTGACCACAGCAACCCACCAGCAAGCAGACAGCAGTGATTCCCATCACATCAACCATGCACAGGGGCAGAACATGGTCACTGCCATGACTGGCTCCAACGCAATGACAATCCCACACCAATGAGGAATCATCAGAGGGGACAGAGATAGAAAAAGGGCCGGTGTCCTCCAGCAGAACGCCCAGCCCGGTGGGCCGCCTGGGGGCAGAGGCTCCCTTTCTGTTTCGCTTTATGCCACGTGCACAGCGACCCGAGGTTGGAGCACCTGTGCGCATAGCACAGTCCCAGGCTGTCACTGAGCCAAAGGGTCAGAAACACAACCTCTCAGGGGTGCTGTGCTGGGGAGGCAGTGGCGCAGGCCAATTGGGACCTGGGGGCCCCAGCTCCCCATCAATGGGGGGGTGGGGAACTCTTCAGCCCCCTCGGTCTCCACCCAGGAGCCACAGCCTCCTAGATTCGGGCAGCTGCTGGCCCTGGCTACTCACCCTGACCTCACCCATCTCCCCAGCAGACCGTGTGCTGGCTGAGGACAGGCCCGGGCAGCCAAGCCCGGCCAGGGCCTCTGGCCCCTGGAGGCTGGGGAGGGCAGGCGGCACTAACAGCCATGGCCTGGCCCATGCGTCTGAGGACCACTCAACGGGTGCCTCACAGTGCCTCGCCCCTGGGAAACATCCTGAAGCAGATAAGCCAATCACGCATGGCCGCCCAGGTGGCGACAGAAGCGCCATGTTCAAACCCAGGACTCTCGAGCGCAAAGCCAGGTTCCCAGGTCGGTGTTGGTGCCTCCCATGGACCCACGGAGGCCAGGATCACCCCTGGGCAGAGGGACAAACAGCCAGGGGAGGGAGGGGAAGGAAAAGCCTATGTGAACGGGCCACATGAGGTCTCCAGGGAGGACTCAGGGCGGTGACAAGACCTCAAACCCCTGGGTGCCTGGCACTCCAGGGTTAGGAAGCCCGGTGCCGGCTCTTCTTCCTCCTCAGGGCTAGCAGCCAGGGGTCCCTGTGACTTTCCGATGGCAACAGATGCGCAGGGGTGGGGTGGTAGGGCGGGAAAGAGGCTGGCCATGGACTAGGAGACCCGACCAGTCCTGGCCTCTGTCCTCAGCAGCTGTGTGACTCCGAGCCAGCTTGCCCTCTCTAGAGCCCCCAAACACAGGCTCAGAGGCCTTTGCAGATTGACAACAACCGAGCACCCAGCACACAGGCCTCCGAAGTGCAAGCAGAGGCGATGACATGCTCAACCACTCCTAACGGCTTCCAGGTCCCACCCGAAGCCCCCGTCAGCACTGGCTCCAGATGACTGTCCTTCAAAGGACCCCAGAGCTGCACAGATCCGTAGGCCTAAAGCAGAGAACAAGGGGGTACAGGCTCCCCTGCGGATGCCACATCGCCAGAATTCAGTCCTGGGCCTCGCTGCCCTTGCTGCCATGCCAAATGGTAGAGGGGCCTTCCAAGGCCACCTTCTCCACTGCGGAGGTCTTTGGACCGGGTCTGGGGACCAGTTGTTCAGCTGCCTGATCATTTCATGTCATGAACTTTGAAGACAGCAGGGCTGGAGTGCGAGGCTTACGGCGCTGGCTGGCAGCTGGCGCCACCTCCTCTGCCAAGCAAGTGTTGCCCCCGATGCCGCCGTGCACGGAAGGGTGAGGGTGGAAGGGAACAGCGTGAGAACAGGGCAGAAGGTGGAGAGGCCTCGGCAGAGTGCAGCCCGCCCTGCTCGGCGCCCACCTCTCCCTCACCCCAGGAGCACACCCCGGCCCTCAGTGAGTGGCCTAATTTCAGCTGGCACCAGCCACCAGAGCTCCAGCAGGGCACCCGACTCCAGAGCCTCTGTTCCCCCACCTGTGACATGGGAGCCTTGCCCTGTCCTGCTCACAGCCAGGGACCTGCTGCCCAGTGACCCGCGGGGCTGGCTCTGGCTCACACGTGGTCCAGCCAGGTGGGCCTCGGCTGCGCAGCCTGGCAGGGCATAGAGGGGGCCAGTGAGAGCAGGACGGGCCATGGGGCTGTCAGAAAACTCTCCTCCTTCAGTTTTAGGACGGTGGCCTCCAGGCAAGGTGGGGGCCCCCCGACAGGGGCTCCAGGCCACCATGGGATCTCAGTCACTGGGAAAGCCAGTCTGTTTACTGCCCGCTAAAGAGCCTGGGGCGCATGTTACAAACCAGACACCACTGCTGGTCACCTAGGACCCTTCTTTAACCCCAACCCCAGCTCTCCACCTTGGCACCCAGCAAGTTCCCCAGTAGAGCCCAGCAGCCCCCAGCACAAAGTCCTTCTAATGTGCCCACCCACCCCAAGCATAAACCCCAGGTCTTGAGGTCTTCTGTGCCTCCCAGCCTTCCAGCCAGCCAGTTCCTCCACCTCCTCCTTCCCCCGCCCCAGAGGTGGCACTGCAGGGCCGCAAGCCAGAGTCCCAAGAGTTCTGGAAACCAAGTTTCCACTGAGCTTCTGCCTCAAGCCAACTCGATATTAGTATTTAACATTTCCTTCCCCACTTCTGGGGGAATAGTCATACATTTTGTAGCAGAAATACTGCCCGTGTGTCATGCCCAAGCATAGCCCAGCCCCGGCAGGTCTCGCAGAGGGCACAGCTCTATGCATTGTTGTTGTTGTTAGGTGCCGTCAAGTCCGTATCTGACTCATAGCAACCCTCATAGGATTTTTCAATGGCTGACTGTTTCCGGATTGCCTTGGGAGTAGATTGCCACATCCTTCTCCCATTTTTGTGGTGCTGGGAATTGAACTCGGGACCTCAGAGATTGCAGCACAGCGCTCTACCAACTGAGCTAAATCCCAGCCCAGCTCTATTTATTAGTCCTCTAAAAGCTGCAGACTTCCTAAGGCGCAGCCCGTGGGCCCCGGGGTTTGGGAGAGGGGCCACGGAAGGGCATGGATGCCAGTCCTGGGCCACAGCAAGCACCCGGTGCCCCTCTCCTTCCTTCCTTCTTCCCAAGGACAGCCCAGCAGGGCCTCCACACTGCAGTCAGCTGGCCTGGACCTGGACTTCGCTCTTGAGGCCCAACAGCCCCAGGGCCTTTGTGCCCCCGTCCCCCTCCGCTGACAGCCCGCACCACCTCAGAGGGACGCCTGGAACATGTCCTTGCGTGTCTGGGACTGCACACAGAACGACAGCCAAGCTTGCAGCCTTTCCTGCGCCCTGCTCCACCGCTGGTCCAAAAGATGACCTCAGGCCAGCGACCTTCTGAACCACGCTACGTGGTCTGGACCCAGATTCTCCCAATACAGTGGCAGCAAGGGGACATCCTGGGCAGGCTAAAGAGCAGGGAAGCTGCAGTTTTTCCCTACAAGGCCCAGAAAAGGCACTGCCTGATGTCTCTGACATCAGGCCTGGACACAGCCCAGACTGGCTGCAAATCCCAGGTCACCACTCACCAGCTGTGTGACCTTGGGCAAGCTACATCGCCTCTCTGAGCTTAATCCCTAGACTATACAGTGGGAATGGTCATCTCTACCTTATACGGCTGCAGAGAACGTTGGGGTCACGTAATGCTGGGAAATGGGAGTGCCCAGGGTCCTGCCCGGGTGACCGAGGCGGCCTGAAAGAAGGAACACGGGGCACACACTGAGCCAGGGCTGGTCCCCTCCCCCGCTGGAGGCCACGCTGGAAACGGGCCCGTTTTATCCCTCATCCCCGATGATCACCAGGACTTTGCACTCATCAAAGGCTGCACCGGATGCAGGAACAGAGAGGTTAAGTGACCCGTCCAAGGTCACACAGCTCGGCAGGCAACGGGAAGGGATAAAGCAACGAGGGGCGACCCCGGGCGCGTGGCCCCGCGGCGCCGGCCGCAACTGCACGGAGCGCCGCCCCGCCGCGCGCCCCGGGCCCGGGCCCCCGCGCCGCCGCGCCCCGGCGCGCTCACCGGACTTGGGGTAGGTGACGATCCACACGTCGCTGGGCCGCACCGGGAAGTTGGCGATCTCCTCCATCTTCCCGCGGCAGAAGGGCGGCAGCCGCACGCCGTGGAACTCGAAGTACTTGCTCTCGAACTCGCCCGGCGTGCTGGGCGTCTCGGCCTCGCTCTCCGCCATGCCGCCCGCCGCCGGCCCGCGCCCCGCCGGCCCCGCACGCGCCCCGCACCCGCGCCCGCCGCTCCGCAGGCGTGACGTCACGGCGCCGGCGCGCGGGGGCTCCGCGCCGCGGGCATGACGTCATGGCCGCGCCCGACGCACGCGCGGGCGTGACGTCACGGCGCCGCGCAGGGATCCGCGCCCCGTGGCTGCGGGGGGCGCAGAGCTCGGCGCGCGCAGCGGCGGCTGTGGCGCGGCGCTGGGGTTATCCGGGGACCCAGGGGGCGCTGGGGAAGGCGTTGCGCAGGGCCCTGGGATGGCGGGGGGCGGGGGGCGCGGGTCTGGTGGGCCGAGCTGAGCCCCGGGAGGCCGCTGCTTGTGCACCCCGCGGCCGGGGTCCGCTCACGGTGCCCCAGGGCCCTGTGCGTCACGGATGCGCTGGGCGCAGAGCGCGCGCCGGGGTTCGGGGCAGAGGAGGATGAGGAGTCAGACTGAGGCTCAGCACCTCTGCTGTGGAGGCAGAGAGTGAATCCCTGCCTGGGGGCGGGGGGGGCTCAGGACAAGGAGGACCGGGCGCCAGGGCGCGGGCTGGCGCTGCCTGGAGGCCAGTGCGGGAAATGCCCACGGGGGCTGGGAGGCACCGGCCCTGCCCACGCAGGGCACAGAGAGGCGACAGCAGTTAACCCTGATCGGAGGCTCGGGGGTGACTTTCCAAACACAAAAGAGGCCGTTCCAAGCACCCACACAGTCCAAAGAGGAACTGGGGTGACAGCCAAGGCCCTCTACTCAAAGGCTGGAGGGCGGACAGGAGGAAGGGATTCACTGATGTTCCACGCGCAGGTTCTCATGAGGGGCGGAGGATGAAACACGGGGGCTGGGGGAGGAGAGGAAGAACCGTGTAATATTGAGTTGGAACTAGAAGTATTGGCTTGAACTCATGGTCCTAAAGATTATATCTGTTTCTTACGTTTACGCTGAGTGCAGGGCCTCACGCCTGTAATCCCAGCGACTGGGGAGGAGGAGGCAGAACGATTGCCAAATTGGAGACTAGAGGCAGCCTGTGTAATTAGGCCCTGAAACCCTGTCTTGAAATAAAAAGTTAAAAAAAAAAAAAAAAAAAAAAAGGGCTGGGGGCACAGCTCCGTGGTACAGCGCTTGCAAAGCATGCAAGCGCGAGGCGCTGGGTTCAACTCCTGAATACTGCAAAAGAAAAAACAATCTGTTTCCTGTGTTTGCTGAAATGGCCGTTAGGCAATGATATTGCTGTAACGCTGGGCACACCCTGTGCCTAGGTCTTTGTTTCCAAATGCTTCTCGCTCAGAAGGAATCAGGGTTTCTTGGAGAAAAGGCCAGTGACAAGGCCAGGATGGGGAGCACACAATAAGCCTGAAACATCTTGTTGACCCAAGGAAAAAAAAAAAAAGTGGCAAAAATTATAGGAATCGATCAAAAGGACATAGGCATAGTTGGGATGATACTACTGGCCAAATCAGGAACAATGTGAGCTTATGGACAAAAACTGGGAGCAACCACAATACCTGTCAACAGCAGGATGGCTAAATTATGCAAAAGTATATTTACACAGCAATAAAAAAGAATTACTTGGCATATGCAACAACACAGATGAATCACAGTCACAATGATGAATAAACCTGACACAAAGGCTGGTGTGTGGTGTGGTTCCATCTGTATACAGTTCAGGGGGCTGTTGCAAAAGACCTCTTTAAAGTGGTGAAAAGACCTCTTTTAAAGTGGTGAAAAGTAAAGATGTCACATTGAAGATGAAGGTGCGCCTGACTCATGCCATGGTCACATGATATGATTATAAAAGCTGGACCTGGAATAGGAGACAGGAGAAGAGTTGATACTTTTGCATTATGGTGCTGGAGACCAATATGGAATATACCACAGACTACCAAAAGAACCAACAGATCTGTCCTAGAAGAAGTGCAACCAGAGTGCTCCTTGGAAGCATGGATGGCTAAACTGTGTCTTACATAATTTTGGCATACTGTCAGGAGGCACCAATCCCTGGAGAAGGATATCATGTTTGGGAGAGTGGCGAATCAATGAAAAAAAAAAAAAAAGGAAGACCCTCAAGTAGATGGATTGACACAGTGTCTGCAACAATGGACATAAACATAAAAAGGATTGTGTGCTTGGCACAGAATCACCTACTGTTTCTGTTGTACATAGGGCCGCTATGAGTGGGACCCGACTCGATGGCACCTAACAACAACATGGTTCAGGGACAAGCAAGATGAATCTGTGGTGATCGAGGTCTGAGTAGAATTAATGTGGAGTGTGAGGGGTGGGGTGCCTGGGAGTAGACATGGGGTGCCCTCCAGAGTGTAGGAAGCATGTTGCCTTGACCTCGGAGGGGGTTCCATGATGCTGTAGATGCAGGAAGAGACAGACGTAGGTGCAGGCCCTGCCCCCAGGGTGTGCACAGGGTCCTATGCTCACAAGGGCCCCATGCCTGGGGGTTAGTGCTCTGCGGTCACTGTCTTGAAATTGTTAAGATGTTTATCTTTGACATTGTGTTTTATAAGTGAAGTGGGATCCATGAACACTGCAGCATGTGGCTGGGACTTGGAGCCTCTGCTCAGGGCTGTCCCACCTACTGCCACCCTCCAGAGACAAGCTGTTTTCTTTTCTTTTCCTTTTCCTTTTCTTTTTTCTTTCTTTCTTTCTTTTTTTTCTTTTTTCTTTTTTTTCTTTTGTGTATGTGTGTGTACTGAGGATTAGACTCAGGGCCTCATACACGCTAGACAGGTGCCCTGCCACTGAGCTACATCCCCATTCCCTTCTATTTATTTATGTATTTTTATTTTGAGACAGGGTTTTGCCAACTTGCCCAGGCTGGCTTCGAACTTGTGACCCTCCTGCCTCAGTCTCCAGAATAGCTGGGATTCCAGGTGTGCACCACCATGCCGGGCTCCAGAGACAAATTCTTGAGGGTCTACTCTCCGGTCCTGTACCAACTTTACCCAGCCTCTGTCCTCTTACTACCCAGTGACTATAGGGATCTGGACACAGCCACAGAGAGGGTCAGGCTGGACACTCCTCCCCCCCACACCCCCAACATCTCGGGAGTGGGGCCTGAAGGGAGCCATCCCTGCTCCAGACTGGAAGTCCTATGCACATCTGGTGAACGAAGCAGCAGAGGGAGCCTGTCTCACCACCTGGGCAGGGAGCTTCTTCCAGGTGTGGGAGCTGCCGTGGCCGCAGGGCAGGGACTCGAGCTGCCTGCCCCACGGCAAGGCTTGTCATCCTGCAGCTGACAGAAGGGGAAATGGGCAGCGGGCGGGCTGCTTACAGAGTCATGAGGCAGCCCCTGGACTCCAGTGAGGGTCTTCACTGGCCTCACAAGCTTCTCTGTTCCAAAGCATGACATTCAATCGCAAATAAAACACCCCGTGGCAGGTTGAGAGAGAGATGATGGAAGAAAGGGAAAGCTTGACATTTCAGTATCATTAGCATTTCCTGCTTGCCTTTTAAAGAAGAGGCCCCACATTTTCATCTTGCTCTTCACCTTCAGATTATATAGCTCGTTCTGTCTCCGTGTGTGTGAAAAATTATTGAGGTATATGCTTGGATTTCTGTATGTTGTACCTCAGTCTCAATGTACTGGGTATGTTGTTGTTGTTGTTAGGTGCCGTCGAGTCAGTATCCGACTCATAGCGACCCTCTGTACAACAGGGGAAACACTATTGTCAGTGCTTCTCTGCTGTTCATAGGGTTTTCAATGGCAGATTGATTTTTGGGAGGGGGTTGCCAGGTCCTTCTCCCAAGCCTACAGCTTCTGGTGTTCCCAGGCGGTCTCCCGTCCGGGTACTAACCAGGCCCGACCCTCCTTAGCTTCCGAGATCTGACGGGATCGGATGCCACAGGGCTACGGCTGCAGGCGGTACTGGGTGTATATGTATTTATTTGTTGTTATTGTTAGGTGCTGTTGAGTCATGTCCAACTCATAGCGATCCTCAGGGTTTTCAATGGCGGATTGTTTTTCAGGATTGCTTCTGAATGGATTGCCATGTCCTTCTCACATTTTTGCAGTGCTGGGATTTGAACTGAGGGCCTCAGAGAGTGCAGAGTGCAGAGAGCAGCATTCTACCAACTGAGCTAGATCCCAGCATATGTATTTATAACTAAATAGAAATGTTTTAAGTGAGTATATTGAAAAATGAATTAGGAAAGAAATGGGAGTGGGGAAAAAAATGAAGGAACACAGAAGAGGCCAGGCACGGTGGTGCACGCCTGTAATCCCAGTGGCTTGGGAGGCCAACGCTGGAGGATCGCAAGTTCGAGACCAGAGGTAGTGTGTGTAATTTAGTGAGATCCTGTCTCAAAAAGTAAAAAAATGGGCTGGGGGTGCAGCTCAGTGGTCCAGCACTTGCAAAGCATGCAGGCTCGAGGCCCTGGGTTCAACCTGTAGTACTGAAAGAGAGAGAGAGAGAGAGAGAGAGAGAGAGAGAGGAGCAAGCTCTTTTTTTCAGTAAAATAACAAACATAAGAGGAATGATGAAGTTGGAAAACCACCACCTTGTGGCCGTCACAGGTCTGTACTGGTCTTGTTTCTCTGAAGAACCCTGTCTTTATTTTGATAAACCCTAACTTTATTTATGTTGATCACGTGTTTAATAAAGCATCTTACCCAGGTGATCTGGACTGGGATTTAGCTCAGTTGGTAGAGCGCTGCGCTGCAGTCTCTGAGGTCCCAAGTTCGATTCCCAGCACTGCAAAAATGGGAGAAGGGCCTGGCAATCCACTCCCAAGGCAATCCCAAAACAGTCAGCCATTGAAAACCCTATGAGGGTCGCTATGAGTTGGACACCGACTCGACGGCACCTAACAACAACCACAACAACCCAGGTGATCAAAATATCACCACCAGTGACATGGCAAACTGCTAGCCTGCACAGCTCCACACGTGATACAGTGAAAAGGACCCAGGGTCACTTTAGTGGTATTTCTGTGAAAAACTCGTGTATCCGACAATGAGGAATGCATGCATTCCTCAGTTGACACAGCATTCACAGGGTCTGGGGATTGGAACATGGACATCTTTGAAGGGCCATTATCCTGTCTACCACCATTGTAGTAAAGTTTCCAATAGGTTTAAATTTTTCAAAATAAAAATGTAAAGAAAAGCTTCTATTAACATAGAAACTCCCCAGGAATTTGAAAAAAAAAACACTTTGGAAATAATAAAGAAGTTTAACAAAGTCATAGAATATAAGGCCAACAAACAAAAAATAATTATATTCATATATACTAGCAACAAACAATTGGAAATTAAATCTTTAATATCATCTGAAATAACATCAGAAAACATTAAGTACTTATAATCAATGTAAGAAGATATGCACAAGATTTTTATACCAGAAGCTGCAAAACATTGATGACAGAAATTAAAGAAAATGTAAAGAAGTGGAGAGATGCACCAGGTTCATGGATTGGAAGACTTAGCATTGTTAGGATGTCTGCTCCCCCCAAATACTTCTATAGATTCAATGCAATCCCAAGCAAAATCTCACTGGACCCTCGTACAAATTGACATGCTGGTTCTGAACGTTATATGGAAAAAGCAAAAAGAACCTAGAATAAGGAAGATAAATATGAAAAAGAATAACAAAGTTAGAGAGTTCACACCACCTGATTGTAAGAAGTATGTACAGTTCCCTAAAACTGTAAATCAAGACAGTGTGGAATTGGCATATGCCTAGACATTCAGACAAATGGGGCAGAATAGAGTCCAAAAATAGAAACACATATGTAGTCAGTTATTTTTTGACAAGACCTTAAAGAGCAAAAACAAATAGCTTCTCCTGAGTCCAAGCTATCCACCAAGGTCTGGGCTGCCCTTTGAGAACTAGTGACTGTCACCCCACCCCACACACACTAGAGTTGTGGGAGAAAGGCCTAGACAGTCCATTGCCCTGTTATTGGTGGTGTTTATAGTACCATCGAGTCAGGCCCAACTCATAGGGACCCTACGTACAACGGAAGCAAACACCCCTCAGCACTGTGCTGTGCACAGGATGTTTTTGATGTCTGAATTCTCAGCCCTGGGAGATCCCCGGGGCCGCGCTGGTCGCTGTCCGTGGTGCTGAACACTCACAGCTCAGCAGACGCCACTGCCCTCCCCCTGTGGCACTCGGCGACCACAGCTCTGGGTGCTCCTGGTTTTGCTTTGTTTACGTCCTATCTTGAAGTGTATTTTCCCATTTATATGTACAATTTTTTTTTTTTTGCAGTACTGGGGGTTGAACCCCGGCCCTCGCGCCTGCATGCTCTGCAAGTGCTGGACCACTGAGCTGCACCTCAGCCCATTTTTTTTTTTTACCTTTTGAGACAGGGTCTCGCTAAGTTACGCAGACTGCCTCTGGTCTCGAAATTGTGATCCTCCCGCCTCCGCCTCCCGAGCCGCTGGGATTACAGGTGTGCACCACCACGCCCGGCTACAATTATATTTTTAATGTTATGTACTTGCTTAACATTTAAAGAAATGTCAAACACAATCAATCAGGATGGTATAAGGAAGGTTTACATACCCATCACCCAGTGTCACCTATTGTCAACTCACCTCGCATCAGCTCCTATTCTCCCCCACATACACCTGCATTAATTTGGACCAGATCCTTTGTAGTCTATTATTTTATTCATAATACTTCAGTATGGATCTCAGGCAAGAACTATGAAAACATTTGCAGCACACCAACACATCTGAAAATGATTGTTTCTTAACATTCCTAAACATCCAGTCAGTGTCCATGACCAGACTCGTGGCTGAGATTTAAAGTTCAGAGGGGCTGGGGCATCTGCCTGAGGATGCCTAATGTAGCCAGCATGCAGTGCTAAGATAGAGGTCCAGCAAGTCTGAGACACAGGGTCCTGGCTCAGTTAGGTGATGACACCTATGGGGTGGCCCTTGAGGACATTATTGTCCAAGAACTACAGGCCCCTAGAACACTCCTACCCAGAAAGGTCTACATTGTTGTGACTGTCCAGCAGCCACGGGGTCAGGAGATGCAGAAAGGATTACTCCACACACCAAGAGTTAGTGTCAGAGAGACCGATATGGAGGCCAGTGCCTTCGGGTCCACTGCCCCCCAAGTGAGTGTCTCGAGCTCTTTTTATTAAGCTCTTATCATAACATTAATTATTCTCATGAATCAAGGGAGAAGGGAGTTAGTGTATATGTTCTTGTGAGACAGGGAAGGGTAATTTATTATTTATGTTAGCATGTTCTGCTTGCTATATGTAGGCAGAGCTGTGTTATGTCTGCATGTAGGCAGGGTCTATGTACAAGGTCAGAGATAACAAAAGGGAGATTTTAGGCTTGGAGAGCTTCCAAGGGCCAAAGCCTTCCCTGGCCGCTTTTCCTTAGATTTTCTCCACCCACCCACCCAGGAGGAACAGTTATGTTACCCTGTCTGCTGCTCCCAGGATAAGTGTTGTTCGCAGCCGCCTCCCCGTGTCGAGTGAATGAATGAAGGAGTGACCTGTTACCTCTCTGTCCACACATTTATTCCCATGTCCCTCCCACTCTCACAGGCTCCTCCATCCCTCCACTCTCCCCGCCTCCACTTGGGCTCAGCGTCCCTGGAAGCCCGGCCAGGGGCAGCGTGGGTCCTGCTGGAGACAGGAAGAGCGAGGACTCCCCAGAGAGGCCGGAAGGAAGGCCCAGCATGCGCCACACCCTCTGCCCAGCGGTGGGGGCTGCTCCATCAGGAACCTGGGGACATCCCGACAGGCTGGGCTTCTTCCAAGAAGGAAATGCCAGCACCCCAGGCCAGGGCTCCCAGAGCGGGGGCTGGAGAGGGCGCCGGGCTCCGCCTGCCCCAGGGAGCCACCCACCTAAGGCCCCGTGCATGGGGGGAGACTCAGAAGGCAGCAGGAGCAGGGCCCATTTTCCAGCAATGCCCAGGCCTTCCTTGGGCCAGGGGCTGGGCTCTGAGGCCCTGGGGGAGAGCCAGAAGCAGTCCGCCCCAACTCCCTGCAGCTGGGGGCAGATGCAGGCAGGCAGGAGGTGGCCAGGAGGGAGTCAGGTCTGCCCGCTCACAGGGCTGGCCCCAGCCCGCCTCCTGCAGGCCTCGTGTGTGGACCCTGGGTCCACGGCCCGATCCACAGAAGCAGCTGCCCTGGGCTGGAGGGAATCCACGTTCACTACCCTGGTGGCCAGCAGGCTGTGGAGGAAGGAAGAGGTGGGGGTCAGTTTCAGGGCCTGGGGTTTGGTGACAGGCAAGTGACAGCATGGGGGAGCCTGGACCACTGCCCTTCCAGGCCCTAGGGGGGCCCAGTGGGGCAGCCCAGGATGGCTGTCCAGGGGCCCTGTGAGTCTCCCACAGGAGGGAGGGCAGATGGGGCGCCAGCTGGGCCGGGGCATCTGCAGCAACAGCAGAAGGGCCCGCTATGCTGGTGAGGTGCACAGGTCCACATGTCCGCCGGGGGGCTCAGAGGCTGCCCGCGCAGGCAGTCTAGACCAGCCCACGTGACAGGTCACGGGCATCCAACATGGGCGTGGCCCATAGCAGTGATGGACAGAGAGCCACACAAGCAGGTGGCGGCTGGGGTGGGGCGGGGCGGGGCGGGGCCGGGGCCCACCCACATCCTGGGAAACAGCCAGGGCCCCAGGCCCACCTGCCGCCTCACCTGCCTGGCCTGAAGAGCTGGACCCGTGTCTTGGCGCAGAGCTCGAGGGCCACGCGCTTCAGCAGGTCCCGCAGCCAGCACAGGTCGGCCGGCGCCTCGGGCAGCCACAGGAGCAGCCTGCGCGGAGCAGCGGCGGCAGTGACCTCTGGGGACCCCTGGGGATGCTCAGCTGGTGTCTCCCTCAGCCCAGGGCAGAGCCAGGCTGTGCTCCAGAAAGGGCCAGGAGGACACGGCCAGCTGTGTGGGTCACCCCTGAAGATCAGGGCAGGGCCACTGGGCACCTGCCGAGGGGCAGGGGAACTCTGAACTCGGTAGGGGGTGGGGCCTGGGGTCATTGACCCCATAGAGCTCAGGCGGGAGGGCCTGGGGTGGAGCAGGCAGGGCGAGGGGTCAGGCTGCCTGGGAGCTGCCCAGTGCTCCCGCTCATCACCTCTGTGACCTGAAGTCAGGGACCCTTGCTGGGACTCAGTTTCCCCACCTGCCAAAAGAGGACGGTCAGTCCGCCTGAAGTTCCTAAGGCTTCCACGTGGCCCTCCAATGCCCTCCCGTCCCTGCCCTGTGCCCCTCCTCCACACTCCTCAGCAACCGGGGGACTTCAAGTCACCCTCTGTGCTGCTCCTGATGCCAAGGACTCACTGTTCCTGAGGGAGGGCGGGGCCGGTCCCCATGGGCAGAGCTCAGGAGCTTGGCAGGTTTGGGGGGCACCCAGATCCCTCTTCTGCTCAGAGTGCCCCATGGCCCCCCACAGCTGTCACGACAGAACAGCACCAGCCCCAGGGGGCTCAGAACTGCATCCCGCCCGATCATGAAAGGCAGCTGGCAACCGCCCTGCAGGGGCAACAGGGGCCAGGTCATCCGTCCGTGGCAGAGAAAGCATTGGCTAGGCACCTTCTCAGACTCGCTGGACGCTGCAGGGCCCCACCCCGTGCCATACTGCCTCAAACTGGGCAGACAGTCTAGAGGGTGTCATGGGACAAGGGAGACATTATCTGGACCATCACCTCCCTTGTGCTGGACCTTCTGCCTCTATTAATGCAATCTACAACCTACATGATGGTCATGGAAAATACCAAGAGTGAACTGGTGTGGTGGCGTCCTCCTGTGGCAAACTCCCCATTCAACTAGCTATGGACCGCTGTGTCTGTTCCCTGGCGGCTGCCAGCTCCATTCTGTACAGCAAGCCAGCCTTCTGTTCCAGCCATAATGACATCTCCTTCTGCTCCTTGAATATGATCTGCTCCTTCCTGCTCCAGGACCTTTGCACATACTGTCCCATTCATCTGGAATGCTTTTCTCTTCCCCTTTCCCTAGTGGACTCTGAGGCATTCTTTGATTATATTTCAAACATCTCTGGGTGGTCTTCCCTGGCCAAGTAGCACCGAGCATGGGCTGTGCCAGCTCAGAACCAGTGTAGACCTCTTCTAGGTGTCTCCAGGTGACTCAGAGACAGTGTAGACCTCTCCTGAGTGTGTCTGGGAGCAGCCAAGACTGCACGGGGAGTGTAGGATGGTTGAGGGCTATGGGGGTTCCTGAGGCTGGGCGCCGGGTCTGGATCCTGCTGCCCCGCTTCGTCACAGCCGGGGGTTAACCCTGAGAACTAGGGGTGGATCCTATGAGCAACACCACTGGTGTCCAGGGCTTAGTGACAGCCAGACCCACCCAGAGGGCCTCGCTTTACAGCAAAGGCACCTGTGGCCCGGAGTGGTCAAGACAGCTGGCCCTGGCCACACAGCTAATGCAGAGAACAGCGCATGGTCTCAGGGTCTCTGATGAGCAATGGGCCAAAGGTCACAGAACAGGTCAGGACCAGGCTGCTGGCCTGGGTGGGGGGGCATGAACATGCCCCCCTCCCAATCCACACCAGTCCCATCTGGCAGAGTCGCCCATGGCTCCAGGTCACACGGCCAGCGCCAGGCTGGCGAAGCCCGGCGAGGCCCGCCAGCTCCTCCCACCCACGTGCCGGCCGCCCGCCCTGCCTGCCGTGGCCCCACCAGCCTTACTTTTTGCTCCTGAAGTAGACGAACTCAAAGGGCAGTGTGCAGGGCAGCAGCAGGCAGGCCAGGACCCGGCCCAGCGCCGAGCCCCGGAAGCCGGCCCAGGGCTGGGGGTCCTCCTGGCAGGCCTTCTTCAGGGCTGCAGGAGAAGCCCGAAGCTGATGGTCCCTGATGTCACCCTGCGCGCTGGCAGCCCCCGCCTGCTGGGTCCCCTCAGCTCTAGACTGTGCCCCTGCCCGCCTTCTGCACGCGCTCGCTCCCTCCTCAGCATCCAGAGGAGGCGCGGAGGGTCAGCGTGGAGACGGAAGGGGCGAGACCTGGATCCCCCAAACCTGCCAGGCTCCTGAGCTCTGCCTGCCTCGATGTCACCCTGCGCGCTGGTGGCCCCCGCCTGCTGGGTCCCCTCAGCTCTAGACTGTGCCCCTGCCCGCCTTCTGCACGCGCTCGCTCCCTCCTCAGCATCCAGGGGTGGCGCGGAGGGTCAGCGTGGAGACGGAAGGGATGAGACCTGGATCCCCCAAACCTGCCAGGCTCCTGAGCTCTGCCCGTGGGGACAGGCCCTGCCCTCCCTCAGGAACAGTGAGTCCTTGGCTTCAGGAGCAGCACGGAGCAGCTGAGGCCACCACCCCATCTCCCGAGCCCCTGCGTCCCTGGGCTGGCTGGAGTGCAGGTGACCAGCATCTGGGCTGGGCCAGTGTCGCAGCGTAAAGCCCAGCCTGAAAATGGCAGCTGGGCCACAGCTCAGCCACACCACCAACCCAGCCTCAGCTACCACGGGCCCCACAGACACCACAGTCCCCGACCCGACTCCATGCAGGATGGTTCCTCTCCCCTCCCCAGCCCAGGTAAGTGGCCCCATGGAACCTTGCTCTCCCAGCAGCAGATGAAGTCTATGGGGCCTGGGGTGCCTAAGAAGCCCCTCCTCAGCCAGCTGGGCTCCAGATTCCCAAGCTCTGCCTTGGCTCAGCACAGACCCAGGCCCACCCTGAACCCAGAGGGGGGCTCCATCCTCACCCCTCACCTCCCCTCACTGTCCCTGCTCTGGCTAATACCAGCGTCATTTCCCACATCTCCAGCCAGCCTTTTCCCTACCAGCTAGGTCCACTAGACTCCCCGGTGCTCCCCAGCTCTCTTCTCCTCAGGAAGCTTTCAAAGTCATCCCCCAGTCTTCCTGGATTCAGCAAGTTTGACTCTGCTGCACCCCTCAGCCACTATGCTGCAACCACATGGACCTGCTAGCTCTCACCTCCCAGCCCCAGGACCTTTGCACGTGTTGTGTCCTCTGCCTAGATGCTCTTCTTCCCTACTCCCTGTCCTGCCAGCATCTCGTTCCAAGTCTCCTTTAGATTCTGCTTAAACTCGCCTCCTACCTTTGTCATTCTTTCCTCTTTGCCACTGTGACAGTTACACAGCAGGGAAGCAGAGGAACAGGGCAGGGCAGAGCCTGGTTCTGCCCGCTTGCTAGCTATGTGGCTTTGGGCAAGTTTGGAGTGTTGCCAGAGGACATGAGGGGCCTCTGCTGTGTCTCAGCTCCTCCTGCTCTGGGTTGGGTAGCAGACATGGACCTGGCCGTCTCAGGCACAGACACCGGGTTCAAATCCCCCAACCCTGGGGACCTGCTGAGTGTCTTCCCCTCCCTGTGCCTCGGTTTCCCCCGCAGTGAAATGGGGTGAGAACCATGCAAGGCCTGCGGTTGCAGGGAGGGATGAATACCAGCCACGTGAAAGGCCCCTTGCCACGCGTGGTGCTGAGGGGCCAATCGGTACACCCTGTCCCCTCCAGGTCCCCAGGCGGCATGGGAAGGGGCCATACCGGCGTCTAACTCTGGTGAGAGCTGCTCCCAGTCCGGCACGTCCTTGACCCGCACACTGGGCGTGGCCCAGCTGAGAGCTGGGCTGGCTGGCTGGCCTTGGTCGTGGCTGAAAGCCTTGGTCCCTGCTGCTGGGGCCAGGGGCTCCCTAGATACCAATGTCCACAGCATGGGCTCCTTGGTCAGTCCTGGGTGGCGGAGGGAGACAGTCAGAGCAGCCGCAGCCCCAGGGAAAGGGCCCAGGGGCTACGCGGCTCAGGCGCCCTGGCTGAGCATGGCCCTGTGGCCCTGCCTGGCTTCCCTTCTCTCTGGCCCCTGCCTGCTCCCCACTGTCCCCACCTGCTGTCTAGTGTGTCACCACCAGACCCCAGAGACCATTCAGCCCTCAGATTCTGGCTCCCCCACCATCAGCCACATGGCCTAGCCCCTGCTGCCTCAGTTTCCCCCTCTGTAAAGAGCGAAGTTGAGGCCCATCGCATAGAGTTGCTTGGAGATTAAGTGGGGCACCGATGTAACTCTCAGGCCCAGGCAGGGCGGAGCCCTGCAGCTGCGTGGGGGGCGTGGAGCTAGGGGGCGGAGCAAGGACACACGCTCGCCAGCAGCGGGCCTGGGCTGGCCTCTCAAGCCTGCCAGTCTCCAGGGCCCTGTTATGTGCGATGCCATCTGAGCCCTGTGGCCCTGCGCTCAGCCTAGACGGTCTCTTCCTCCCACCTTCAACCAGCTGGAGGCTTCAAAGCTGGCCACACCCAGCTTTCCTGCCTCCCAGCCCTGTGCACCCTCCGCAGCTCCGGATGAGTCGGAGGCCTCCTCTGCCCGCCTCACAGCCCCCGAGCCGTCCCTGTCACCCTGCACCAGGCTGCAGACAGCTCCCAAGTGGGACCCGTGACTCCTCTTGCGTCTCCAGCACCAGCTCAGGCCAAGCACAAAGCAGACGCCCAGGGGGAGATACAGCGAGCTCAGGCCCCCCGCAGCTCAAACGCCCAGGAGGAAGGGTCCACCTGGCACCGCCACCGTCAGCAGCCAGCACCCCTGCCACCTACCACGGGTCTCCAGGAACCGCAGGGCGTCCAGGTAGCCTTGTCTGCAGGTGTCAACCATCACCTGCCAACGCCCAGGGCAAGTGAGAAGGGCAGGGCCTGTGGCTCCTTCGGGGCTGGTGGCCACGGGTCAGAGGCCATGTGGTCCTCATCCAGCCCCGCTGTCCCAGTTACACCTCAGCAGGGCACAGGGACCCAGGAGCCCAGCACTGGGCAGGGAGGTCCACAGAGCCTAAGGTGGCCCAGACCTGCTGTGGCAGCCCCTCCTGGGAGCCCCTTGCTCCCCCCTGGAGCCCTAAGTCCCTCCTCCTATGATGGCCTCAGTGGCCTCCTCTGAAAAATGGGTTCGTGAGGCTTGGCTGCCGTGGCTCCCCTTGCTCCTCTGTTGGGCGTCCCCAGGACCGCCCAGAAGCCCTACTACAGAGCAGTCCTTGCAGTCTTGGGCAGGAGGCCTCCCCCCCCCCCGCGCCCCCCCATGCCTGTGGCGGGACCTCGCAGGCAGCACTGCCACCCCGCATCCGTGTCAGCAAGATGGGCAGCTGAGAGTTTTGCCCACACCAGGGGTGGGGGAGGACCACAGGAAAGGAGCGCCCTAAAAACAGGGGTTGGGAGGGAGGATGGGGCTGGGGAGGAGGAGCATGGTACAGTGATTGACTACTGCCAAACTCTGCATTTGCCAAAAATTCCAAGGGGCGAGACACAGGCAGTGTGGGTCTGTTGTCCCATTCTGTGTGTGCCCGACCCTTGCCGCCACCACAGATGGGCAGTTTGGCCTCAGTCTGGGGCAGTGGTGAAAACCACAGGCTGGGACTGGCAGAGAGTGTGAATCTCAGCTTCGTTTTTTCTGGGCTGTGTGACTTTGAACAAGTTGCTTCACCTCTCTGAGCATCTGTGCCCTCTGAGAAATGGAGGTGGTCACAGTCTCCGCTCCCAGAGCCTGGGCCCCGGGGAGCTCAGGCCAAAGCCTAGCAGCAGTGCCAGCCTGGCAGCAGTGGTGTCAATGCGTCAGGGCATCCCCTTGATGTGGCGCGGGTCCTAACTCTACACTTGCTCAGGGAGGGCAGGAGGATAAAGATCCCAGCCCTACCCCAGGCTGTGGGTTCGAGGGCTGCTGAGAGATTAGGGGTGCATCATAACCACCTGAGCCTGACAGCGGGGTCACCGGCTCGGATCTGAGGCTCCAGCGCCCCGCTGAGGCCACACCTACCTCTGCCTTGGGGCTCACGAAGGCCTTCATTGCCAAGGCGAGGTTCTCCATGGAGACCTGAAGGCGCATGTTGAAGATGTGCAGCTCCTGCAGGCTGGCTGACCTGCTCCGGGGACAGATGTCCACCGGCCCCGGGAAGGGCGAGACAGTGATGGTGGACCGGGTGTCCGAGAATGGCAAGTTGTCGCTCAGAGCCCCGTCGAGGTAGCGCTGGAATTCAGGCGGGCAGCCGGGCAAGTGGCAGGGGGCGGGGCTGCCCTCGAGGGTGCCTGACCTCCTCCCACAGCGGGAAGGGGCGGTACTGGGGGCTCCTAGGCTGCCCCTGGGTCATTGGGCACACTAGTCCCAGAGCGAGGCTTTCTCTCTCCACCCACCTCCGGGGCTGTGGCGCACCCATGAACACTCACCTCGCCTCTGAATTCGGGGGGAATCACCCCACCATAGAAGGGGATGTACATGGTGCAGACCAAAGCCTGGAAGACAAGAGCGGCCAGAGCGTGACAGTCCCCACTCTGTGCTCAGAACCTGCTGTCGGCGGAGGAGGTGCGAGGAGGTGCCGGGCTGGTGCGCTGAGGAGGCTCTGGGCCCTGTCCTCAGGAAGGCGGGCTTTGTGAGCTCGCCCTTTCTCTGCTGAGCACCCCCTTGCTGCCTGGGACCGCTGCTAGGATCCCCCCAGAAGACAAACGGAGGCATGGAGTACCACCATTCCTTAGTGTTGGGCAGCAAGGCACCGCCAAAGAGCTAGGAACATCTCCCAGAGGGCGTTCTCTGGCCACTGATCCAACCTGACACTTCCAACAAGACATCCCAGCCCTCTACCCAGGCAGAAACCACCCCACACTCCTTAGGAAGGCACCTGCCAGGCGTGTCATAAAACAGACACTTAACCTATGGGTCCTGTGACATTTGCGGCTGATATTTGTCAGTTGACAGGGCATGTGCTAGTCTGACCATATGGTGACATCCCTGGCTCTTCCCTGCTAGAGGCCGGTAGCGGGCATGCACATGCACACACATACACAGAGTTCTGACAATCAAAAATATTTACAGCCGAGCGCAGTGGTGCACGCCTGTAATCCCAGCGGCTGGGGAGGTGGAGGCAGGAGGATTGCAAGTTCGAGACCAGAGGCAGTCTGCATCACTTAGTGAGACCTTGTCTCAAAAACAGAAAAAATGGGCTGGGGGTACAGCTCAGTGGTCCAGCACTTGTAGAGCATGCAAGCGAAAGGCTCTGGGTTCAACCCCCAGTACCCCCCCACACACACACACAAAATTGTTGTTGTTGTTGTTGGGTGCCGTCGAGTTTGTATCCAATTCATAGTGACCCTCATAAGGTTTTCAATGGCTGACTGTTTCGGGATTGCCTTGGGAGTGGATTGCCAGGCCCTTCTCCCATTTTTGCAGTGCTGGGAATCGAACTCAGGACCTCAGAGACTGCAGCACAGCGCTCTACCAACTGAGCTAACTCCCATCCCACACATAAAAAAATAATAAAATAAATATTTACAGTATTGCCAATTATCATTGGGAGCAGAAACCACTTCTGGTTGAGAAGCCCTGACCTATAGAGCTTACCAAACATGTCACGCATAGGCCCTTGTGCGGTAAAACCCTGGGGAAACCCCTCCAATCTTCTGGGGGAGACACAGACCCATCCTGGCTTAAACCAAGTGGAACAGCAGGCAAGAGCCTCCTTCCCATGGGTTAATCAGAGTGGCGGCAGCTAGCGTTCACTGAGCACCTACTATGTGCTGTCCAGGATGCCAGGTCCTGGGACAGGCTTTGGGATTCCCAGCTGGCTTCCTTGGGAGCCCGTGAACAGCACCCTACAGCAAGCGACTGGGCCCCCTCCCTGCATACTGAGAACTGAACACCTCCATTCCGGCCACCACGGACTCAGAGACAGCCTGGTGCTGGCTGCTGGGGACACTGAGATGAAGCTGACTCTTTATCAGGGACCCCAGTATGGATGGCCAAAAAACTATGGCAGGAAGGGCAAGCCAAGGTGTGATGGGGACGCCAGGACTCCCCCCATGCCAAGCCGTGGTGTAGAGACCTGTCTCCCTAGCTGTCAGAGCGCTCCTGGGCCCAGCCCCTGCTCAGCCCTCCAGACCATCCCCGCAGCAGGCAGCAGCAGGCAAGGACGGCGAGGCCTCTTCCTCCTCCAGCTCCTCCTTCTGCCTCACTTCAGTGCCCTGCAGTCTCTTACCTCGTTCCTGGTCAATGTGCTCACTGGCTGCACCCACCCAAGAAGGGGAGGATTTTCCACTCCCTAGTATAGCCACATCTGCAGCCGTAGCCCTATGGCATCCGTTCCTGTCAAATCTTGGAAGCTAAGCAGGGCCGGATCTGGTTAGCCCTTGGATGGGAGACTGCCTGGGAACACCAGGTGCTGTAGGCTTGGGAGACGGACCCAGCAACCCACTCCCCAAAATCAATCCACCATTGAAAACCCTATAAACATCAGAGAAGCACGGACAATAGTGTTTCTCCTGTTGTACGCAGGGTCGCTATGAGTTGGATACTGACTCGACGGCACCTAACAACAACAACAGAATAGCCACGTCTGCAGCCATAGCACCCTGGCATCCAATCCTGCCGGATCTCAGAAGCTAAACAGGGTTGGCCTGGTTAGTCCTTGAATGAAAGACTGCCTGGGAATACCAGGTGCTACAGGCTAGAGAGAGGACCTGGCAACCCACTCTCAAAACAATCTGCCATTGAAAGCCCTATGACTATCAGAGAAACACTGACAATAGTGCTGGGCATGGCACAGTGTCAGAGAGTGCTTCACTCTGTTGTACATAGGGTTGCTAGGAGTCAGACCCAACTTGATGGCACCGAACAATAACAAGTATAGCTACTCCCCCACATGTCTGTCCACTTGTCGTGCTCTGGAGGCTTTCGAGTTGCTGTGATTCTGAAAGCTAAGCCACCAGTATTTCAGATACCAGGAGGGCCACCCATGGTGGACAGGTTTCAGCTGAGCTTCCAGACTAAGACAGACTGGGGAGAAGGACCCCGCAGCCCACTCTGGAAACAATTAGCCATTGAAAGCCCTGTGAATAGCAGAGAAGCACTGTCAAACATAGGGAGGAAAAGGAGCCTCCCAGATTGGAAGGTATTTCAAAAAATGAAAAAAAGGGGGGGGGGGTTACTTCCTCCAAGAACAGTCAAGCTTAATGATGAGAATGGCGTAAAGTCCCTGGGACATCCTTTGGCTAATGTGGCAAACACAGTGGCTGCAACAACAGGCTTAAACATTAAAAAAAAAAAAAAAGAAAAAAAAAGATCGTGTGCATGGCACAGTGTAGGTGAGTGTTTCGTTCTGCTGTACATGGGGTTGCTAGGGGTCGGGCCCAATTGGACAGCACCCAACAACAACATTATGGCCACAGTGCCTAAATCAGTGGCCAGCATGGCACATAACAGGTGCTCAGGAAATATTTGTGGGCAGAAGCAAAAAGCACCTGGGGGGTGAGGGCTGGACAGCTCCCTCTGGGAGTCCAGCAGCCCTGTGGGCCCCTGACTGAGGAAGCCTAACTCTGCCCCCTTCAAGTCCTCAGTGTTTCCCCAGGGCTGCCCAGCAGGGGGCCCCCCCTGCAGGCTCCTCCCCTTGAACCCTGATGCCAGGGAAGCCGCATGGGCCAGCGGGTGCTGGATGGCATCTGCGTGCCTGCTGCTGGCCAGTCTGGGCCCCGCCCGTGCTCACCTGGATGAGTTCCTCTCGGGAGGCGAAGTTGGTAACTATGCAGTTGCGGCCATCGGGCCAGTGGGTGATGGAGATGCCCAGGCGCTGGGAGGCCAGGATGTGGCTGTCTCTGGGCAGGGTGTCCCGCAGCATCTGCCTGATGCTGTCAGTGGGTGCGTAGGCCGGGTGGAAGATGCCCAGGCTCAGCTGTTCCAACTGCTTGACCATGTGCAGGCAGAGGGAGCAGCACAAATCTGGGGAGAGGAAGGAGGGGAGCCTGCAGTCACCAGGGGCTGCCCCTGCGCCCCCGCACACTGCCAGCAGCCCCCTTCCTGGCCATGGAGGGGGCGGGGCCTCTGCAGCTCAGAATGCCTGTGCCCAGCCCTGGGTTCAAAGGCTCCCCACGTAACCTGGGGACGAGTATTCCTGGCAAGAGCCCAGGGTTCCCCCTCTGCTAGTAGAGGCACCCACAGTCCACAGATTAAACGGGGACGGGGCCAGGCTGTTTGTAAAGATCTCAGGGCGCAGCGCACCCTCTGGGTTCCCGCCTCCTTCTCGTGGAGAATTGGCTTCCCCTCCGGTGTCCCCCATCCTTCCTTGCCCGGGTCGTCCACCCGGCAGCCCGGGACGCACCGAGGTACTGGTCGAAGACGATCGCCATGGCGCCGATCGCCCCAGATGAGGAGCTATAGATGCGGCGGGCGCCCCGGAGAAGGCGAGGGGCGCGCTGGCGCAGGCAGTGGATGACGCCCGCGTGGTATAAACCCAGGAAGCCCGCGCCGGCAAAGGACAGGCTCCAGCTGCCGTCCTCCAGGAAGTCCATAGCGGGTGGGGCCCGGGATGGGGGTTACGCGGCCTGACTGTGGCGCGGGACCCGGAAGGCTCACTCCCTGGGAGGAAGGAGGCCCCGGGACAGGGCTGGGACAAGGAGCGGGGCACGGACCATCCCATCGCCACTGCGGGGTTTTGACACTGCGCGCAGTCAGCTGGGTCCCCGGCCTGCCCCGCCCCCAGGCGGAATTGGCCGCTGCACCAGCCAATGAGGCTCCCAGGGCGTCATCGCCCCTATGTCAGGTGTGTGCCTGGGGCGCACCGGGCGCTCCAGAAGTGCCTGCAGGCTGGGGACACTGTGGCACCGCCCACACACGCCCACGCGGGTACGGAGGGCGGTCACAGATTTCTGGGTGACGCAGGGGAACCCCCGGAAAGGGGGTTCCAATCCTTCTCCAGCTCACCCTGGTCGTGTCAGCAGAGATGGTATTTATTCCCGTCCTCATTTAAAATGAGGAATCTGAGGTGCAGCCAGGAACGGGCAGAAGTGGACGTGCAACTCCTGACCTTGGGGGTCAAAGCAGACTTTCTTCTGCAACTGTGCTGTTTCCGAGACCAGGGAAAGGTGGTGGGTGTGGGGCAGGAGGCCTGGGGTGCAGGCTGCGCCCCCTCTGCATGGCTTTCGCCAGGCTCCTGCAGGGTTTTACGGCATCAGATATGGGGAACTGAAGGCAAGGCACGCAGAGAAGGGGCAGGAAGGGACAGGGCATAAAATAATCCAATCAATCAAACTATGCACGTCTGGCTAAAGCAAAGTGGCGATGG
The DNA here is from genome assembly GCA_007922755.1 of Pedetes capensis. Taxonomy (NCBI): domain Eukaryota; kingdom Metazoa; phylum Chordata; class Mammalia; order Rodentia; family Pedetidae; genus Pedetes; species Pedetes capensis. Next base: position 37,631 of record VMDO01005227.1, read on the forward strand.
AGCCGTGGCTAGAGAGACACAGCAGAGCTGAGCTTGAACCCACGCCAGCTGGACTTGAACTTGATGCCCAAGGCCTTCCCCGGCACCACTTCCTGGACAGGAGGGAGCAAACCAATGGTGGCAGACCCGCATGGACTCATGGGACTCCCCTCCAGGGTGCCGGAGACCGGGAGGGCTCTTTCCATGGAGCTCAGAGAGGGGTCCCAGGGTGGATAACACAACGTTGCAAATGTTCCCTTTCTCCCTGGCTCCAGGCTAAGCACTCTTCTGCTGTTGTTAGATGCCGTGGAGCCAGTGTCCGACTGAGCAACCCTACGTACAACAGGCAAAACACTATGGTCAGTGCTTTTCTGCTATTCATAGGGTTTTCAATGGCCGATTGAGTTTTGGGAGCGGGTTGCTGGGTCCTTCTCCCAAGTGCCTCTTCTAGGTTAACCGCATATCCCCTTCACAACAGCCCTATGAGATAGTGTAACCAACCCATTTTACACACCGAGAAACTGAGATCTAACCAGGGACCCGAGAAAGCCCAGCAGTAAGAGGCAGAGCTGGGGCTCTGCTGGCTTCCTGGTGGCCCCGAGAAATGAGGGAGGTGGGCAAGATCAGGGAAGCCTGCAACCCAGGCTGGAGGACTCCCCTGGCAGCCTGGAGGGAATGAGGTTTGTGACTCAGGGAGTGGAGGCCCCTCCGCAGGCGGCACTCAGGCAGAGCCCTGCCTCTCAGAGGGTCTTTGCAGAAGGCTGAGTGTGCAAGCTGCGGGCTGGGCCTGGCAGGCATAGCATGTAGGCCAGGGGTACAGTGACAACGTATGGTTAGGTGCAAAACAGTTTGTGTAGCATGTGACCTTGTGGAAGAAAGAAGTAAATTGTCTCCTGTTTTTTGGAGTTTTTGTTTGTTTGTTTGTTTGAAACAAATTCCCTATTTGTGCTTGGTAATAACCATGCTGCTTGCAGCCATAGCCCTGTGGCATCTGATCCTGTCAGATCTCGGAAGCTAAGCAGGGTTAGGCCTGGTTAGTACCTGGATGGGAGACCGCCTGGGAACATCAGAAGCTGTAGGCTTGGGTGAAGGACCTGGCAACCCCCTCCCAAAAATCAATCTGCCTTTGAAAACCCTATGCACAGCAGAGAAGCACTGACAATAGTGTTTCCCCTGTTGTACAGAGGGTCACTATGAATCGGATACTGACTCAATGGCACCTAACAACAACAACAACAATAACCATGCTGGGTGGGCTGGGGGATACTCACCCAGGGATGTTTTGAACACCAAACCACAGCTACATATGCTCAGGATAAAACTGAGAGCACGACAGACAAACATCAATCTCCACCTGTCCTATTGCTGTGGGTAGCCCCCTAGAGCAAAATGCTATTGTTGTTAGGTGCGATCGGATCCAGTCTAACTCATAGCAACCCCTTGTACAACAGAATGAAACACTCCCCGATTCTGTGCCAGGCACACGATCTTTTTTATGTTTAAGCCCATTGCTGCAGACACGGTGTCAATCCATTTAGTTGAGAGTCTTCCCTTTTTTCATTGACCTGCCACTCACCAAACATGATGTCCTTCTCCAGTGATTGGTCCCTCCTGACAACATGTCCAAAATATGTAGAATGCATTGTAGTCATCCTGGTTTCCAAGGAGCACTCTGGTTGCACTTTTTCTGGGACAGATCTGTTGATTTTCTTTGCAGTCCATGGTATATTCAATATTCATCTCCAGTAGCATAATTCAAAAACATCAATTCTCCTGTGTCATTTATTCAATGTCCTGCTTTCACAACCATGTATTGCGACTGAAAATACCATGGCATGATTCAGGCGTACCTCCATCTTCAATGTGACATCTTTACTTTTCAACACTTTAAAGAGGTCTTTTGCAACAGCTTTTCCCAATGCAGTGTGTCTTTTGATTTCCTGACTGCTGCTTCCGTGGGTGTTGATTGTAGAACCAAGTAAAGCAAAATCTTGGACAACCTCAATCTTTCCTCCATTTATCATGAAGTTGCATACTGACCCAATTGTAAGGATTTTTGTTTTGTTGATGTTGAGGTGCAGTCCACACTGAAGGCTGTGCTCTTTGATCTTCATCAGTGAATGTTTCAAATCCTCTTCAGTTTCAACAAGCAGAATTGTGTCATCTTCATAATACAAGTTGTTAATGAGTCTACCTCCAATCATGATGCTGTATTCTTCTTCATAAAGTCCAGCTCTCAGATTATTTGCTCATCATAGAGACTGAAGAGGTCTGGTGAAAAAGGATACAGCCCCAATGCACACCTTTCTTGACTTTATAAACCCGGCAGTGTTTCCTTTTTCTGTTTGAATGACTGCCCCCTGGTCCATGTACAGATTCCTCATGAGTACAGTTAAGTGCTCTGGTATTCCCATTCTTTGCAGTGTTATTCATAGTGTGTTATGATCTACACAGTCAACTACCTTTTCGTAGTCAATAAAACAGAAATGACATCTTTCTGTTGTTCTCTGCTTTTGCTAATATCCACCTGACATCAGCAACGATGTCTCTAGTTCAATGCCCTTTTCTGATTCCAGCTTGGAATTCCTTGTCTATATACTGCTGCAGTCACTTTTGAATGATCTTTAGTAAAATCTTACTTGCGTGTGATATCAATGCTATTTTTTTATAGTTTCCACATTTGGTTGGATCCCTTTCCTTGGGAACAATCACAAATATGGATCTCTTCCAGTAAGTTGGCCAGGTAGCTGTTTTCCAAATCTCTTGGCATAAACAAGTGAGCACCTCCAGTACTGCATCTGTTTGTTGAAACATCTCGATTGGTATTCCATCAATTTCTGTAGCCTTGTGTTTCGCCAATGCCTTCAAAGAAGCATCTGCTTTTCCTTCGGTACCATTGGTTCCTGATCATATGCAACCTCTTGAAACGGTTGGTCCTGCACCAATTCTTTTTGGTATAATGACTCTGTATTCCTTCCATTTTCTTTTGATGTTTCCTGCATCATTTAATATTTCCCCTGTAGAATCCTTCACCATTGCCAATCAAAGTTTGATTTTTTTTCTTCAGTTCTTAAGCTTGAGAAAAACAGCATGTTCTTCCCTTTTGATTTTCTTTCTCTAGCTCTTTGCACATGTCATTAAAATATTTGATTTTTGTCTTCTTGAGCTGCCCTTTGAAATCTTCTGTTTAGTTTGTTAACTTCCTCATGTCTTCCTTTTGCCTTAGCTGCTTGTTGTTCAAAGGCGAGTCTCAGAGTCTCTTTTGAGATGTAATTTGATCTTTTCTTTTTTTCCTGTTTTTTTAATAACCTTTTGCTTTCCTCATTAATGATGTCTTTGATGTCATGCCACAGCTGGTCTGTTCTTCTGTCATTAGCATCTAATGCATTACACCTGTTTTTAAGGTGGTGTTTAAATTCAGGTGGGATATGCTGAAGGTCATACTTGGCTCTTGTACACTTGTTCTCATTTTTTTCAGTTTTGGTTTGAACCTGCATCTGTGCAGTTAGTTGATGGTCTGATCCACAACCAACACCTGGTCTTGCTCTGACATTTGATATAGAGATTTTTCACCGTGTCTTTCTACCAAAGTAGTCAGTTTGGTTCCTGTATGGTCCATCTGTATGGTCCATCTGGTGAAGTCCATGTGTATAGCTGCCATTTATGTTGGTGAAAAAAATGTAATTGCAATGAAAAAGTCATTGATCTGACAAAATTCTATCATGTGATCTCTAGCCTTAGTTTCTGTCACCAAGGCCATATTTTCCAGCTATGGAACCTTCTTCTTTGTTTCCAACTTTTGCATTCCAGCCACCAGTAATTATCAGGACATCCTGATTGTATGTTCAATCTATTCCAAGTGCAGGAGCTGATAAAAATCTTCCCTGTCTTCATTTGTGTCCTTAGTGGTGGGTGTGTAAATTTGAATAATAGTTATATTAACTGGCCTTCCTTGTAGGCTTATGGATATTATTCTATCATTGACAACATTGTCTTTCAGGACAGATCTTGTGATGCTGTTTTTGATGATGAATGCAACCCCATTTCTCTTTAATTTGTCATCTCTGGCATAGTAGACCACGTGATTATCTTGATTCAAAATGGCCCATGCCAGTCCATTTTAGCTCACTGATACCTAGAATGTCAATGTTTATGCGCTCCATTTCCCTTTGTGATCTCTAGTTTTCCTAGATTCATACTACATACATTCCGTGTTCCCATTATTAATGGATATTTACAGTTGTTCCTCATTTTGAATCGTGCCAAATGGAGGTCCCCGGGGCTTTACTCCATTCTTGTCATTAAGGTAAACTCTATTTTGAGGAGGCAACTCTTCTGAAATTGCCTTTTGAGTGCCTTCCCACCTGGAGGGCTCATTTTCCGGCACTATATCTGACAGTATTTCTCTGCTATACCTAGGGTTTTCGATGGCAGATTGTTTCAAGAATGGGCTGCCAGGTTCTGCTCCCTAGTCTTACTCCCCCACCTGCCTGTCAATTTGCTGTATGGTGGGGGTTGTGTGTTGCTGTGATGCTGAAAGCCATGCTACTAGTATCACAGATACCAGCAGGGCCACCGTGGTAGGCAGGTTTCAGCTGCGCTTCTTCTGGCAAAATAGTAAAACCATATTCTGGGATTTGCAGGACAGAGCCAGGAGAAAACATCCTGAGGACAGCGAGAGTCAGGGTTCTGCTGGAGGACAGGCCAGTTGCTAGTGTGCCCGGGCAGGAGGCTGTAGGGAATGCTGAGCAGCACGGAACACGTCAGCATGGTTTGTGGCCAACACGTCTGGGAGCCTAAGGCCGGATTGCTTAAGCCCAAGAGTTTAAGACCAGCCCAGATGACATAGTGAGAGCCTGTCTGGAGGCAGGGGTGTGGGGGGAAAGGGAGGAAGAAAGAAAAAGAGAAAGATGTAGATATGTGTACCTATTATTCTTATGGATTTTTATTTATGTTTTTAAGCTGACTGAGCTCAAGATGAACCTGGAACATCATCTTATGCCAGAAAGCCTGAGAGTACCCAGAAAATGGTGGCAATTTGTCAGAGGGACCCAAGAGCCAACTTCAAAGGGGCTTTGCTGGCTAAGCCTGGGACACCTTGAGTATCACAATAAGTAATGTTAATCACAGTGTTCCTGGAATATATATGTTGTTGTTGTTAGGTGCCATCGAGTCGGTATCCAACTCATAGCGACCCTCATAGGGTTTTCAATAGCAGACTGTTTCGGGATTGCCTTGGGAGTGGATTGCCAGGTCCTTCTCCCAGTTTTGCGGTGCTGGGAACCAAACTCGGGACCTCAGAGACTGCAGCACAGTGCTCTACCAACTGAGCTAAATCCCAGCCCGGAATATATATATATATATATATATATATATATATATATATATATATATGCCTGTGCTGATATAAAGAAATAAATGAACCAAGCGTGGTGGCGCACGCCTATAATCCCAGTGGCTTGGGAGGTGGAGCCAGGAGGATTGCAAGGTCGAGATCAGAGGCAGTCTGCATAACTTAGGGAGACCCTGTCTCAAAAAGCAAAACAAGTGGGCTGGGAGGGCAGCTCAGTGGTCCAGCACTTGCAGAGCACGCAAGCGCAAGGACCTGGGTTCAACCCCCAGTACCACCAAAAAAAAAAAAGTAAGAAAGAAACTAATGAATAAACTGGGAAGTTGAGGCAGGACAATCACGAGTTTGAGGCCAGAGGCAGCCTGTATAACCAAATGAGATCCTGTCTCAAAATAAAAAATAAAAAAGGGGCTAAGGGTGTGGATTCAACCTTAAGCATTGGAAAAAAATAATTCTTGTTCTTACAAAATACTTTGTAGTATTTAGAAGTAGATGGAAGACTTGTGGGAACTAATCTTAAGTGATTCAGAAAGGGAGCTCTTTCTCTTCATCTATTTCTTTCTTTTTTCTTTTTCTTTTTCCTTTTTTTTTTTTTTTTTTTTTTTTTTTTTTTTTTTTTTTTTTTTTTTTTTTTTTTTTTTTTTTTTTGCGGTACTGGGGGTTGAACCCAGGGCCTTGCCCTTGCATGCTCTGCAAGTGCTGGATCACTCAGCTGCACCCCTAGCCCATTTTTTTACTTTTTGAGACAGGGTCTCGCTAAGTTATGCAGACTGCCTCTGGTCTCGAACTTGTGATCCTCCTGCCTCCGCCTCCCGAGCTGCTGGGATTACAGGCCTGCGCCACCTCGCCCTTCGTCTATTTCTCTAGATCTTTCTCTGTCTCTGTCCAGCGAGAAAGAGCAAGGTACAAAAGGAAAGGGGAGCTGAGCAGGACTGTGGACAGGGAGTGGGTCATCAGAGGGAAGCCAGTAAGGGCCAGGCAGGGAGGAGGACTGTAATGAAGACCAGGTGGCCAGGCATGGTTGACCATTGGGGAGGGGAAGGGAGGCACGTTTACCTGGGGGGGGGGGTGCAGGGCAAGGCTGCCGTGTGAATGCACTAGGGCACTCAGCTCCACTTCCCAGGCCCCTGGCAGAGGAGGAGGAGGCAGAACCTGCTCCCTGACCCACGGCTCCTGGCTGTCTCCTGGCTGCTATACCTGGCTCATGATCAGGTAGAATTTCTCAGAAGCACTAATGCCCAGGACCCAAGATCCAGGGATGTGAGAATTGGACCCCAGGGTAGGAGGAGCCTAACTGAGCCCCTGAGGCTCAGAGCAGCTCTCTGCCTCTCCCCAAGCCCCAGATCCTCCGCCTACAAGATGGGAAGCTGAGCTACAATGGGGGGGGGGGCTGCTTCCCACACATGATGCTCCTGGGTGCCATGTGACAATTGTCACCTTAGCATCCACTGATGGAGAAGCTACTGGATGACTTGTAGCTGCTGACTTCGGGACCATTTTGGCGAAGAGGGGTAAGCAAACAGCTGGGGGCAGTGGTGCCCCCTGTTATCCCCGCGACTCGAGAGGCCGAGATGGGAGGCTCATGTGTTCGAGGCCAGAGGCAGCCTGCATAACTTAGCGAGATCTTGCCTCAAAAGAAAAGGTAAGTGAGTAGGGGTTGGGGGTGCAGCTCAGCAGTGGAGCCTTCGCCCAGCACCCATGAGGTCCTGGGTTCAACCCCCAAGTACTGTAAAAAAAAAAAGGAAAGAAAGAAAGAAAAAGAAAGAAAGAGAAAGAAAGAAAGAAAAAGAGAGAGAAAGAAAGAAAGAAAGAGAAAGAAAGAATGAAAGAGAAAGAAAGAAAGAAAGAGAGAAAGAAAGAAAGAAAGAAAGAGAAAGAAAGAATGAAAGAAAGATAGAAAGAAAGAAAGAAAAAGAATGAAAGAAAGAGAGAAAGAAAGAATGAAAGAAAGAGAAAGAAAGAATGAAAGAAAGAAAGAAAGAAAGAAAGAAAGAAAGAAGGAAAGAAAGGTGAGCCAACGTTCACAGCAAGGCCTGCAAAACACCAGGGCACAGAGCATTCCCACAGCCCCCAGCACAGGCTGTCTGTCATAGGGGCCACTGTCCCCTGCAGTTGCCTCACTGGCCCCCTTGGTGTGTCTGGGGCCCAGCACAGAGCCTGGGACACAGCAGATATCTATGAAGGGGACAAGTGCTCCAGATGAGGATGAGGGGAGACAGGTGGGCCCTGGCCTGGGGCCCGTCTGCTCGCAGCTCCAGCTGCTCAGAGGCAGGCCTGGGAAGCATGCGGCAGACCCGAGGCCTTCAGTAAGCCAAGGAGTTGGTGGGAAGGCAAATCAGCACAGCCACCATGAAAACCTGTACGGGAGCCAGGCGCCGTGGCGCGTGCCTGTAATTCCAGTGGCTGGGGAGGCAGAGGCAGGAGGATCACAAGTTCGAGACAAGAGGCAGTCTGTGTAACTTACCGAGATCCTATCTCAAAGAGTGAAACAATGGGCTGGAGGCAGCCCCTCAGTGGTCCAGCACTTGCAGAGCATGCAAGCGCAAGGCCCTGGGTTCAACTCCCAGTACCTTAAAAAAAAAAAAAGAAAAGAAAAGAAAGAAAGAAAAAGAAAACCTGTAAGGAAGTTCCTCAAGAAACTAAGACTAGTCCTACATGGGCTGGGGTCTAGCTCAGTTGGTAGAGTGCTGCTCCACACTCTCTGAGGACATGGGTTCGATCCCCAGCACCACAACAACGGGAGAAGGACATGGCAATCCACTCCTGAAGCAATCTTGAACCAATCAGACATTGAAAACCCTATGAGGGTTGCTATGAGTCAGACTCGACTCCACAGCACCTAACAACAACAGACCTACCATATTATTCAACAATTCCACTGCTGACTATTTACCTCAAAGACCTGAAATCAGCGTGGCAAAGAGATATCCACACCCCGATGTTCACTGCCGCCCTGTTCACAGTAGCTAGGTTATGGAATCAACCTAGGTATCCATCAAGGGATGAATGGGTAATGGAAATGTGGTGCATATATACAATGGAATACTGTTGTTGTTGTTGTTAGGTGCTGTTGAGTCAGTATCCGACTCATAGCGACCCTACATACAACAGGGGAAATACTATTGTCAGTGCTTCTCTGCTATTCATAGGGCTTTCAATGGTGGATTGATTTTTGGGAGTGGGTTGCCAGGTCCTTCTCCCAAAATGGAATACTAGTCAGCCTTAAAAAAGCAAGAAATTCTGTCACTTAACAACAGCATGGGTGGAACTGAAGCACATTATGTTATGTGAAATAAACAAGACACAGAAAGGCGAGTACCCCATGTTCTCACTTATATGTAGGAACTAAAACAATCAGACTCAAAAGGGCAGAGGTAGTTACCAGAGGGTGGGGCTGGGGGAAGGGAGGGGGAAATGATGGTGAAAGAGCACAGGGCCCCAGTGAGACAGGAGGAATAATGTTCTTTTTCTTTGAGATACATTGCATAGGGTGGTAAGTTGAATACAGTAAACTAATGGACACTATTACGATCGCTTAGGTAGTAAACTCCAATGTGTTCACCAAAACCAATAAATATTTGAGGTGATGGACACTCACATATGTTAATTAGTTTGACTTAATTATTCCACGTTGTATTCATTAATCATAGTGTCCCTTTGTACCCCACAAAGATATACAACTACAATACATCAGTGTACAGCTAACAAAGAAAAATGAGTGCGTACAGATTCCCATGAATCTTTCAAAAAGGATCCACGGCCCCCAGCTCAGAGGCTTTGCCTTGAGTCAGCTGGAGTTTCAGTAATTCTGGACCCATGGGATTGGAGGAGAAGCAGGTCTGTTCACAGCTCTGCTGCCTGGGGACATCAGGGCAGGGAAAGAGACAGAGGCTTGGGGGCCCACAGAGATGGGGACAGACAGGCAGGCAGGATGGTGGGAGAGGGACAGGGCTAACTCTGGGGCCCCTGGGCAGCAGAGACCAAGAAACTTCCTACAGCAAGACATATCTCCCCTTGTTGTTATTGTTGTAGTTGCTGTTGTGGTTGTTGTTATGTGCTGTTGAGTCAGGTCCAACTCATAGTGACCCTATGTACAACAGAATGCAACACTCCCTGACACTGCCAGGCGCGTGATCTTTTTATTACTTAAGCCCACTGTTGCAGACTCTGTGTCAATCCATCTAGTTAAGGGTCTTCTTTTTGCTGTTGTTGTTGATCCACCACTCTCCCAAACATGATGTCCTTCTCCAGAGATTTGTCCCTCATGACAACACGTCCAAGATATATTGGATGCAGTCTAGCCTTCCTTGCTTCCAAGGAGCACTCTGGTTGCATTTTCTAGGACAGATCTGCTTGTTCTTTGGCAGTCCACGGTATATTCAGTAGTCATCTCCAGAACCATAATTCAAAAGCATCCATTGTTCTCCTGTCTCCTTTACTCACTGTCCAGCTTTCACAAGCATATGATGTAACTGACAGTACCATGGCGTGAGTCAGGTGCACCTTCGTCTTCAATATGACATCTTTACTTTTCATCACTTTAAAGAGGTCTTTTGCAACAGCTTTTCCTGATGCAATGCATCTTTGACTTCTTGACTTCTGCATCTGTGGGTGTTGATTGTGGAACCAAGTAAAGCAAAGTCTTGGACAACCTCAATCTGTCCTCCATTTATCATAAAGTTGCGTACTGACCCAGTCATATGGATTTTTGTTATGTTGGTGTTGCGGCGCAATCCATACTGAAGTCTGTGTTCTTTGGTCTTCATCAGTAAATGTTTCAGATCCTCTTTGGTTTCAGCAAGCAGAGTTGTGTCATCTGCATAACGCAGGTTGTTAATGAGTCTTCCTCCAATCATGATGCCATATTCTTCTTCATAAAGTCCGGTTTCTCAGATTATTTGCTCAGCATAGAGATTGAAGAGGTACGGTGAAAGGATACAGCCCTGACGCACACCTTTCTTGACTTTAAATCAGTGTTTCCTTGTTCTGTTTGAATGGCTGCCTCCTGTCCATGTACAGACTCCTCATTAGTAAAATTGAGGACCCTGGTGTTCCCACTCTTTGCAGTGTTATGGAGGAAGTGTTGTCATTAGCACCATGACATGGTGAGTAAACTGAGGCACAGATCAGTTAAAGTCCCCATCTTGCCAGCCAGGAGGTGCCGGAGCCAGAATTGGAACTGAGACAGCAAAGCCAGGCACAGTGGCAAACACCTATCATGTCCACACTTGGGAGGCAGAGAAAGGAGGATTGCGAATTCGAGGCCAGTCTCAACGACATGGTGAGACATTGCCTCAGAAAACCAAGGACTGTAGATGTGGCTCGGTGGTAGAGTGCTAGCCAAGCACTAGCAAGGCTCTGGGTTCGAGGCCCAGCACTGCAAAAAATAACAAATAAAAAATACACAGAGATTGAGAACGAAATGGGTGAAGGGGTGTGGGTAGCAAGGAGGAAACAGGGAGACATAAGTCAAAGGATACAAAATAGCACCTAAGCCGGATGAGCCAGTTTAAAGATCTAATGTCCACATGGAGACTAAAAGTAATAAGACTATACTTTATTTCTTTTTCATTTCTATGTTGCCTACTAAAAGGACTGCTTTAGGGATCTTGGAAACATTGCCAACATGTCTGACATTAAAGAAGCTACTAACCAATTCCCAGATGTGAACTTTTATGAAAGACAGAGATCTGTACCAGTGACAGAAAGTGACATTGGAAGTGAGTCTGAGCATCTCCATGTCACTGTTGGAGCCACTGTACCGACTGGCTTTGAGCAAACAGCCCCAGATGAAGTGAAAGAGAAATTGGGGTCATCATGCAAAATCAGCAAAGACCGGGGCAAGATATATTTTGACATTGCAGTGGAAAGTCTGGCTCAGGTTTGAATGAAGCAATACTTAAAATAGTGTCCTAAATTGGTCATTTATGCTTACTTTCTAGTTTACAGATCCCTCTGGAATTGCTTTTCTTTGTTTTTCCCCAAATCAGGTGATTTCACAGTATCATTGTATTTTCTATGGGGTGGTGATTTGTAAGTTAACAATATTTTTAGTTTGCTATACTTATTTATCCTGCAGCCATAGCCCTGTGGCATCCGATCCCGTCAGATCTCGGAAGCTAAGCAGGGTCGGGCCTGGTTAGTACTTGGATAGGAGACCGCCTGGGAACACCAGAAGCTGTAGGCTTGGGAGAAGGACCTGGCAACCCCCTCCCAAAAATCAATCTGCCATTGAAAACCCTATGCACATCAGAGAAGCACTGACAATAGTGTTTCCCCTGTTGTACAGAGGGTCGCTATGAGTAGGATACCGACTCGACGGCACCGACAACAACAACAACATACTGTGTTGGGGTTTTTTGTTAAACAGGTAGATTTTAGCTGCTCTTTTCACCTGAAGAAAGTCAGTCTGTGAGGTCTAGGGGTGTAGCTCAGTGGTGGAGGGCTTGCCTCGCTCTGGGTCTGAGGCCCAGCACCCAAAAATGAAATGAAATTTAAAAAGTAACTGTGAACTATAGGTATGCAAATCTGCTTCACGACAATAGCCATTTTACTGAGTCTCATAACCCAATGCAATTTATCGAAACATAAAGGATGATAAATGAAATGCAGCAGTTTCTCAAGTGTTGTTGTTGTTGTTGTTAGGTGCCATAGAGTCTTATCCAACTCATAGCGACCCTTATAGGGTTTTCAATGACAGATTGTTTTGGGGATTGCCTTGGGAGTGGGTTGCCACGTCCTTCTCCCATTTTTGCAGTGCTGGGAATCGAACTTGGGACCTCAGAGACTGCAGAGCAGTGCTCTACCAACTGAGCTAAATCCCAGCCCTCCTCAAGTGTACTAGGCACCTTTTAGGGATCCAGTAGCACCAGTGGCTGGCGGTTGGAGCTGCCTCATTGGAGCAGGTGGGTCTAGAAGAGGAAAAAGGAAGAGACCTGGTGTGCCCTGGCACACACCCCTTACTGGACCACAGCCTCTGAGAGCAGCAAGCAGGTGGCTGCCCGCTCTCCTGAGGGAGGCTCACGCCCAAGCTTAAGCACTGGAGGTGGTGACAGAGAGGGCAAAAGTATTCAACTTAGCTGTCGTTGTTGTTAAGTGCCGTCGAGTCGTGTCTGATTTATAGTGACCCTCATAGGGTTTTCAATGGCTGATTGTTTTGGGATTGCCTTGGGAGTGGATTGCCAGGTCCTTCTCCCATTTCAACTTGGGTAGACCCAGTGAGGGCTGGGATTTAACTCAGTTGGTAGAGCGCTGCACTGCAGTCTCTGAGGTCCCGAGTTCGATTCCCAGCACTGCAAAAATGGGAGAAGGACATGGCAACCCACTCCCAAGGCAATCCCGAAACAGTCAGCCATTGAAAACACTATGAGGGCCGTTATGAGTCAGACACGACTCTACGGCACCTAACAACAACAACAGACCCAGTGAAGTGTATGAATGTTCCCCTGGGGAGGAACCTAAGGGAGGGGCGCAAGACTCTCCACAGAGGGAAACATTTGAAAGGGGCACCCAAAGGGCTAGAGAGCAGGCAGAGCAGAGGGGAGCAGAGGGGAGCAGGAGAGGACACTTGATTGTACAGCAGCCCACAAGGATGCCAGGGAGTCATGGGCCACTGCTGTGGGAGGCCATTTGGGAGGGAGGGACGCCCCTCCTGTAGGGAAACCCAGTGGAGAGGGAGAGAGGGCGGATCCTGCAGGAAGCCCAGTGGGAGGGGGTTAGTGGTGGCACAGCTTTGAGACACCTTGGTGAGGACTTCTGGGGTGGGGAGGGAACTCCTCCCCTAGGGTGGGTGTATGTAATGGCTCTCCAAGAGTCACCCACATCCTGTGTATTGTTGTCATTGTTAGGTGCCATCAAGTCAGTGTCCGACTCACAGCGGCCCTACGTACAACAGAGGAAACAGGATTGTCAGTGCTACTCTGCTATTCATAGGGTTTTCAATGGCGTCCTGTGTATGTTATTGTTTTTGTTGGTGCCGTCGAGTCACATCTGAGTCATAGCGACCCTTATAGGGTTTTCAATGGCTGACTGTTTCAGGATTACCAAGGGAGTGGATTGCCATGTCCTTCTCCCATTTTTGTGGTGCTGGGAATTGAACTCGGGACCTCAGAGACTGCAGAGCAGTGCTCTACCATCTGAGCTAAACCCCCGGCCATCCTGTGTATAAAACCCCAATAAACGCATGGTTCACAAAGTTTAACGCAGTGGCCCTTGGTCTGCCTGCGTTCCCTTTGGCGTTCACGCGACACCCCCACTCCCACTGCTCCATCCCCAGGGGTGCCAGGACCCCCGCCTCTGTGCTCCCTGCTCAAGTTCATTGTGAAGCCCCCAGGCCCACTGCCAGGCCAGCTTGGGAGCAAGTCACAGACTGGCTGAGGGGTTTGGACGGGGTCACGTGTCTGACATTAGAGATGGAGGCATTGGAAGTCCCAGGACAAAGCCGCTTCCTGGGCTGACAGGCTGAGTTTGACCTCCCTGGGCTGCCCCTGACAGCCGGCACCGCCTCAGAGCCAGAGTCCCAGCCCTGCTCCGTGTCCGAGTTGGGCCCCAGCCAGTGTCCTTGGAGCCGCTGGGTCCACAGGCAGCCAGCTTTGGGCACTGCCCGTCTCCTGACCCTCCGCCAGTCCACAGTGCCCCCATGCCAGGACATGGGCAGTGGTCTCCTGTCCAAGCCTGGACAGCTGCTTCTTCAGGTCAGCTTGCCCCGGGGGGTGCGCATGACTTACTGAAACTCAGCTCCCCTTTCCTGCCTGGCTGCCTCTACCTTCCTCCCACAGGGAGCTGGAACCTGCTGGACCCATTCCAGAACCTGGACTCTATGTGGGGCGCGTGCCTCCCAGTCCTGCCTGGAGGTTCGGGCCCGTGGTGCCACCGTGCACACCGATACTAAACACAATTCACTCAGGACCCTCAGGTAAGGGGCACAGAATCCTGCGGCCCTCGGGATCCCGGAGGAGATGGGAGAAAGGGAAAGCCTGAGGCGCTTTTGCCTTCCAGGGGCAAACATCTGTGTTGGTGGTCTCGGTGGTCACGAGGAGACAGTTCTTGCTTCACTGGTGATCAGACGGAGAGCGGGTTCTTTCCTCATTGATGGTCGCAGCGGGGAGAGCATTCTTTCCTCACCGAAGGCGGGAGAGAGCAGAAAAGCTGTTTCCCCATCGGTGGTCCGTGTGAGAACGGGCGAGAAGGTCTTGCTTAGCTGATGGTCTGGGTGAAAAGGGTGAAAAGGTTTGGACAAGGGCACCCTGATGAAGCCCATGCTCGGTCCTCCTCATGAGAAGGAGAAAAGCTTCCTGGCCACTACTCGGGGCTGGGGCAGCCAGGCCGATGCTGCTGGAGGGGGACAGTCACCTTGGACTTTGTCCCCGCAAGTCTCTCTGCGTATGCATGGTGGGTGGGGGCAGGCCGGGGCTCTGGCTGCCAGACCACCCTGGGAACCTGGGCTGCCTGGAGGCAGAGTGCCCTCACCATCCAATACAAGCCACTCTGTGGCCCCGTGGCCCCGTGGCCCAGAGAGTCGGCAGAGAAGGCCATGGGGCATGGAAGGGGGCAGCAGATACCTGTGGGTGGGCAAAAGGACCTCTGTCCCTCCAAGCCCACGAGGGCCTGTCCCCCACCAGGTGTTGAGAGAGGCCCTTGATGCCTTCTCGCCCACCCCACAGCTGGCCTGTGTCCACCAATTCTCCCTTCTCAATCTCGATGCCCTGTCCTGTCTCCACGGTCAGCCCCCGGCTACTGGTTCACGTCTGTGCGCACTGTCTCCTCCCAGCTCATCTTTCTTCCATTACTCCCACCCTGTGTCCCCTGGGAATTATCTGGGCAGCAACCCGTGAGAGGAAACTGTTCATCTTCCACGTTCTTCCAAGGGTTTGGCTGGGGTAGGAGCCCTTGAGGCTGCCTCTGTAAGAATCCTACGTTTCTGGGCTTTCCGTGTGGCGTGTGTATGTCTGAGTGCACGGGCACACACGTGTGTGTGTGTGGGGGGGGGTGCACGTGGTCCTGAGGATCAAACCCAGGGTCTTGTGCATGCTGAGCACACGCCGCACTGCTGAGCTATACCCCTGGGCCTTTGCTAATGCTTTTAAGAAGCAAACTCACTGCTGAAGACTCAGGCAGGCACCATGCGGCTTTGAGGTCATGGAATGCAAGCGCGGACCCTGGCCTGGCTTCCAACTCCTCATGACCTTCAGTAAGTTTGGCCCCTGCTCCCCAGGCTGTGTGCTAGCACTCAGTAGGCTGGCCACCCCCACAGCTTCTGTCCTGCCTGCCTTTCTGGTTGCAGGGCACAGCCACACCCCACCCCCCAGAGCTATTGCTAGAGGCAGTGCCCAGCCAGAAATTCCTGGCCAGCAGCCTGGCATTACCCAGGGCTCTTTTTGAGGGCAGTTATTTGTGTCCTGGTGCATGGGATGACCTGTTGCCCCACATCTTCACCACCCACTGGGTCAGCCTGGATGCTGTTGGACCAGAAGGTGGAGGGCATTCCTTCTCCACTGGCCTCTGTGGTCCTGTCTGCCCACTCAGTGGTGCAAGGTTCACAGCCAGAAGGGGGCCTCCGCCCCTTTCCTGGTGCCTTCCGTATGTGGGCTGCGTTCTGGAAGCTGAGTCAGCCTCTGCCTCCTCTGTGGCTCTGTGCACAGTGTCTTCAAAGGAAGCCCATGTCCTTCAACACAAGTGACTCCAGGCCACTTTGAGTGGATGTAAGACTTTAAGAAAAAGAGGACTGTGGGGACTGTGGGGACTGCGGGGTGTGGTGGCGCACACCTGTGATCCCAGTGGCTCAAGAGGCGGAGGCAGGAGGATCGCAAGTTCAAGACCAGAGGCAGTCTGTGTAACTTAGCGAGACTCTGTCTCAAAAAAGGTGCTAGAATACAGCTCAGTGGTCCAGCACTTGCAAAGCACGCGGGCTGGAGGCCCTGGGTTCAACCCCCAGTACCATAAAAAAATAAAAATAAATAAAAAGAGGACTAGCGTGTTTCTAGGTACCAATGCAGGTTTTGGAAAGCCAAGGAATCTTTTTAGTACACCTTAAATTGCTCTAGTTTTAAAGACTGGACTTCGAGGGAGAAGGGTTGCATCGGAATCCCTTTCCCCAAACCTCAAAGCTGCTGCACTGCCCCCTCAATCCACACACACATGCTCAGTGTCCCCCTCCTCAGCCATGGCCCTGCCACTTGTGGTGGCTGATGATCACCTCTGAGGTGGGCTGTGGCAGTGCAGGGGAGCCTGTCCGCTCTGCACACCCACTGAGGCAGAAGACTGACCATGAATGGGAAGAGGGAGTGAGAGGTGGTGCTGGCTGGGCAGAGGCCGTGGGGGGTCGACAGGCTGGTTTGGGGGAAGAGGGGTGGTGGGGCCTCTCATGGCAGGAAGAGCGGTTTATTCCAGCTGGATGCTACTGTTTGTTAAAACGTGTCTCCAGCCCATGGAGAAGCCACGGGGCACAGACGTGCCTTCCGGCTGAGGTTAGCCACCTCGGGCCTGCGCTCTGCAAGTCAGCCCTGGCTGCCACGTGCAGAGGTGAGGGGCTCCTGCCAGGAGAGGGGCCCGGTGCTGGCCCTGTGCTGGGGCTGCCAGGGCCTTGCAGGCAGTGACTTGTCCTGGTAGGAAAGACAAGGGCTCCCCAGAGGCCACCTGATGGTTCCTAACAGTGCGGACAAGGTGGGACGAGAGTGGATGCTCCAGGCTGGGTGCAGAGGTGGATGTGGGGGGCCCTGGTGCTTGGGAGGCTGAGGCAGGACGATCACTTCAGCCCAGGAGCTCCAGGCCAGCGCCAGGAACTTGTGAGGTTCTCTCTCCAAACAAACAAACAAACAAACAAACAAGAAGACAGGACAGAATGTTGCTAAGTGTTCCTGAGACCACTCTGGGCTGGGAGGCCACTTACGCCCAGGGCCCAGTGTCATTTGGCCCTCTGTGCATGGCTCAGCTGTGACATCGGAGGTCCAATCTTCTTATTGTCAACTTACAGTCAGGGAGACTGAGGCAGAAAAGGCCTCAGGTGTCTAAGGCCACACGACAGGTCTGGGCCGGACTGGAGGCCTCTGGTGAGGAGATCGGAGCCCCGGTCTGTGTTCCCTTCCGCCACAGCCGCAACTGAACCCCACCCCAGCGGTGTCAGCCTAGTGGGGGGCCAGGCGCTCTTCGCCTAGAGGGCTGGAGGTGGAGCTGTGGACTGTCCTGCTGGCCCCTCTTTCTGCCTACAGCCATGCTCCGGGACGCCCACCTCCTGGCTCCACACCCATACGGAGTGGCTGCTCTCAACAAAAGGGGTGGGGCTGGGCCCCCAAGAGCCCCCAGGGCCGGCTCAGAACAGAGCCAGGCTGCCTCGAGTCCTGCCAGAGGGGGTGTCAGACGCTCCTGTGGGACAGCGGAGAAGGCGGGGGATGTGGCGGTCACAAAGAATCGGCCAACGGATAATCAAGAATCTCAGATGCCTGCCAAGACATAAGAGGCTCCGATGTCACCGCGATCTTCCCACCGAATTCCGTTCTCTGCCCTTTGTGCTGGATAAAAGCCCAGTGCCTGGCTCCCGTGGGCGAAGCGTGCCTTTGTCTTCTTACAGAAGCAGATACGGCGGCCGAGCGAAGGTCTGGGGCTTGCCCAGGCCACCGCTAGGATGTGGCGGAGACGGTCCCACGCAGGCCCGCCTGGCTCCCTGGCTTGGTGAGAGGTGGGGGAGCAGGAGGAAGCCCGGGCAGGGGCTGTGGGTTCTGTGTGTTCCCTGCAGCCCTTCTGGGAAAACTGGACCCAAACCAGAGCCTCCCTCAACCTTGCTGCCTTTGGCCTGTAGAAAACCTGCAAGGTGGCTGGTCCTGCCCTCTTCCTCTGCCCCTGGGGTCCCCTCCACAGCCCTGGCTCCCCATCCTGGTCCTTGACGGCTGCCCTGTCCTCAGCGCCACGCTGCCCTCTGCTGAGGCCGCTCCACCCCAACGGGAGGCCGGCTTCTCTCAGGGTGCAGTCCTTGCCTCTGCTTCTGACCTGTCTTTCCTCCTCCTGCAGACCCCACTGCAGGACTGACTTGGCCACTCACCAGCCCCCTGCCCACACCTGCTGACATCACCCCCTGGCCCCCTGCCTTTCCAAACCCCTCTTTTCTTGTCTGCATCCAAGGACTTCAGCATCCTCTGTCCAGCTGCTCAGTCCTGGGACCTAATGGCCTGGCTGTGTCCCACCCCCACTCCCAGCCCCCTCTCATAGTCTCCGCTGCTCGGCCCCCGGGTCTCACTTCAGTCCTTCTGTCTCAGGATCCCCGTCTGTCCTTCTGCAGGATGCTCTCCCACGCCGTGTTAGCAATAGACCTTTCCCCCACCCACTTAGGTTCGATGATCAGGGATCTGTGACCTAACTGACAGCAGGGGCTGTCATTAGAGGGAGTTTTGTTGGTTGGAAAGAGGAGGACGGATGGAGCAGAGCTGGCGTGGGAGGCAGGGCTGGGAAAGGCTTTTCATCAGGTGGAGGAGGGGGCATTAAGTAGGCTCGTGTGCAGATGGAAAGATCAGGGACAGATGGAGAAGTGGATTGTGCAAAAGAGGAAGAGGCTGTTGCTTGGACCCAGCCTCTAGAGAAGAGGAGTAAAGACAGGCACACTTACATATACGTGCACAGGGGAATTGCTCAACAGGGAATACCCAAAAGTAGGGGCTTATGTACCAGCTTTGGGAGAAGGGCCTGGCAACCCACTCCCAAGGCAATCCCGAAACAGTCAGCCATTGAAAACCCTAAGATAGTCGCCATGAGTCGGATACCGACTCGACGGCACCTAACAACAACAACAACATATACCAGCTTAACAAAGAATATAGAAAAATAAAATATAATAAAAAGGAAGGGGAGGGAGGCAGCCTGGGACTCCAGTGGAGAAGGTTCTATGGAGTATGAAGAGTCAGGTGAGATTTCAAAGGTTTCCACTTTAAAATAATCTTTATGCCAAAATTTCAGTCTCTTCCCTGGACATGCCCAGCCCCTGGGAAACCCCAAACCACCGACCCCACAGCTTCCCACCATCCACAGACTGACAGCCTGCACTTCTCTCCTACCTCAACTGACATGCCTGGCCCACTTTCATGCCCTTTGCCGTGCAAATGCCCTCATCACTGCTCAGCATACTTGTAAAAATGCCAACCCATCCCAAGTGTCCCGTGCTCTCTCCTGGACAGGTGGCAGTTGCTAGAGAAATTAGCACGATCCTTTGGGCTCACTTTCAGCGTGTGATCGCTGATCTCATGGGGAGGGTGAGCACAGCAGGCAGTCCTACTCCCCTTTCTCAGATGAGTTCTCTCTCTTCCATTTCTTTCCTCTTTCTGCTCCTTCCCAGAGCTTCCAGAACCTTCTTTATAGAAAAGCAGATACAATCTCATCTCTTATGTACGATCCACCTGTGTCCACAGCCAGGCTTTTGCTTGTCTCTGTCCCAGTAGATGATTCCTTCCTGGCCTCCCTGCTTGGCCAAGGTCAATGGCTGGCCTTGAACACCTCCCTCTATCCACCTTCCCCTCTTCTCTGAAACCTGGATCCAAGCAACATCCTCTTTCTCTTTTGCACAATCCATCTCTCCATCCTCCCTGATCTTTCCATCTGCACAGGAGCCTACTTAATGCCTGCTCCTCCCCCTGATAAAAAGCCTTCCCAGTCCTGCCTCTCACACCAGCTCTGCTCCATTCTCCCTCTCTTTACAACCAACAAAACTCCCTCCAATGACAGCTGCATGTAACAGTGGTCACTCCATTGTGAGTTGGCCTTTGTAAGATTAGTTCCTCTCTCCCTTTGCCCTTTGCACAGTTACTTTCCCTCCCTTCTGTCCAACATTCTAAAGAGAAGCCACATCTAAATGATTGGAGTGTACAGTGCTAAATCATCTTTTATGAGATTTATGGACCCCAGAACCTTGGTGACCATCAGATAGCATCAGAATAGATGGGCGTCTCCTCCATATTCTTTATTTCTGCTCATCAACCCACGTAAAGCATGGAAACTGCTATGAGGTTGAAGTGGCAGCAAAGTCATAAAGAACTGCAGGACCTGGGCCCAGGAAGCCAAGGTCCATTGCAATATGAGAATGAGAGAAAAAAAGGAGACCCCTACCCCGAACGAGAAAACCCCCTTCTCAGCAGACAGCCTGCCTGTCCATTGTCCTCTGCCCCTCCTTCCCCTCCCTCTAGCAGTCCTTCATGCCCCTGAGTTCCAGGGGGTGAGGGCCTGAGGCCATAGCCTTCCACCCGTCTTCTCAGGGTGCTGGCCCTTGAATAAAACTGAGTTCCTTCCAAAAATCTTGTTTCCCAAGTATTGGCTTTCAAGTGGTGAGCAGCCTGATCTGGGTCTGGTAGCCCTTTTCCTCTCTCTGATCCATCATCCCCAGCCTGCGTTTGTCATGCCTGAGGTTGTCCTGTCCGTATTGCCAAAGCCAGTGGGAAGCTGCCTGCCATCACTGATCTTGAGGCTTTTGTGACATCTATCTGCTGTAGCCCTGTGGCATCCGATCCCATCAGATTTCAGAAGCTAAGCAGTGTCGGGCCTGGTTAGTACCTGGATGGGAGACCGCCTGGGAACACCAGAGGCTGTAGGCTTGGGAGAAGGACCTGGCAACCCCCTCCCAAAAATCAATCTGCCATTGAAAACCCTATGAACAGCAGAGAAGCACTGACAATAGTGTTTCCCCTGTTGTATAGAGGGTCGCTATGAGTTGGATACCGACTCAACGGCACCTAACAACAGCAACAACAACAATATGCTTATTCGGGGGCTGGGATTTAGCTCAGTTGGTAGAACGCCGCTCTGCAGTCTCTGAGGTCCCGAGTTCGATTCCCAGCACCGCAAAATTGGGAGAAGGACGTGGCAACCCACTCCCAAGGCAATCCCGAAAAAGTCAGCCATTGAAAACCCTGTGAGGGTTGCTATGAGTCGGACTCGACTCGACGGCACCTAACAACAACAACAACAACATCTGCTTATTCATTCTGTTCCTCTGCCTCGGGGCCTCCTCTCCCTCCAGACCACATGGGTCCTGCAGGGCTCTGTCTACCCTGCTCCTCTATCCACACTGTCCTACACGCTCTCCTCTAGTCTCCTGGCTCTGAATATCCCCTGTACCCCAAAGACTCCCAGCCACCCGCCTGGGCCTCTCCCCTGAGCTCCAGAGTGTAATTGACTGTCCACCTAGCCTTTCCACTTGTGTCCAGCAGGCCTCTCCAACTCAGCGTGACCAAAGCACAGCACCATCTGCCTCTGCAAATCTGCTCCCTGGAAACCTATATGAATAATGTACAACAACATGCATATATGGAAATGTCACAATGAAAGGCATGTCAGGATGAATCACATTAAGGTGTACATTAAAAATTTCCAATAAAAAAAAGTTCTGCTCCCTGGAGCCTTCACGTTGGCTCCAGTGGCACCACTGCCCAAGAGTTCTCTTTTTCTTTTTCCTTCACACTGTTAGACCAAGATTCTAAGAAGCCAGCCATTGTTCTGGCCTCAGCTCCTGCGCTGGGCCCCAGCTGATCAGGCTAAAAATCAAAATGGAATCAGTCACACTATAAAGTCCCACCTCCCCAAGCTGAAGCTCAGCTGGTTGTGTGTAAACTGACCTGAGAAATCAGGATTAGATCAGCCACGTTTCCTAAATAGGCCAGGGCGATTGGCACGATGATGAACTTCCTGCCATTAATCCTACACCAACACAAAGAGGTAGCCTGATATAACCTTAAGTTAACCCCTTATTTTCTGCCACTTTGAAATGGCCAATCTGCTTTTTCTTCTTTGGTTTCTGTTTTCTACATCCCCAGCCCCCAAACCAATCCCTTTTGTTCAGCCTACAAATCTACCTCATGGAATGAAATGTTGCCCTATCCTAAAGTCAAAATCAATTAAGTTTTTTTGTTTTGTTTTGTTTTGTTTTGTGGTACTGGGTGTTGGACCCAGGGCCTCGCGCTTCCATGCTCTGCAAGTACTGAACCACTGAACTGCACCCTCAGCCCTTTTTTTTTTTTTAACTTTTTGAGACAGGGTCTCACTAAGTTTTGCAGACTGCCTCTGGTCTTGAACTTGCGATCCTCTTGCCTCCACCTCCCGAGCTGCTGGGACTACATGCATGTGCCATTGCACCTGGCTTTGTTTTTTTCGTTTTATTTATTTATTTATTTGTTACTGGAGGGTTGAACCCAGGGCCGCAGATATGCTTGGCAAGTTCTCTATCACTAAGCTGAATAGGCTGCCTCTGGCCTCAAACTTGATATCCTCCTGCCTCAGCCTCCCCGATCCTGTGATTACAGGAGTGTGCCACCTCACCTGGCTGATAAGTAACTTTGAAATAACCAATCCACTTTTGTTTGTTGTTTCAGATTATTTCAAGATTTTTTCCTGTCTCAAAACCAATCCCTTCTGTTTGGATCTTCAAAACACTCATTCTCTTTTATGGAGTTAAGTGCTATCCAATTCTAGAATCAAAAGCAAAGCCAATTAGGATTGCTAAACTGTGTTGTAACTTTGTCCTTTGATGGTGACATGAAAGTGTCTGTGGTTCCTATTAGTAACAAAGCCATGGGCACATCTAATACTGCTATCCTTTGTTGCCTATACTTGCGTTTGAAGGAAACACTAAATTTCAGTTAGAAGTAGTGAAAATGATGATATAATTCTTTCCCAAGTTAATGGACCTGAGGAATGCCATCCATTGATTTCTGGGTTCCAGATCTTCTTAAGTGTAAGTAATACCATGTCACTTGTCTGGCTAAACTCTCCAGGGCTTCCTATTGCAACTGGAAAAATATCTAGAATCCTTGCCTGTCCTTCCCAGCACCTTGGGTCCCTGGCCCAGCCCCTCTTCCTGCATGCTCCCTCCATCCTTTCCTTCTCTCACCATCTTCCAGCCTCAGGGATGTTACTGGAAACATGGGTCCAGGAAGCTGGCCACAAGCCTCAGTCTTTGTGTTTGGCATTTAAAGGAATTTAGATGTGACAGAGAAATTATATTAGACAACCTTGTTCTTGTCATTGTTAGGTGCCATTGAGTTGGTATCTGACTCACAGTGACCCTATGTACAACAGGCGAAACACTATTGTCAGTGCTTCTCTGCTGTTCAACAGGTTTTCAATGGCCAATTGATTTTAGGGAGTGGGTTGCCGGGTCCTTCTCCCAAGCCTACAGCACCTGGTGTTTCCAGGTGGTCTCCCATCCAAGTACTAACCAGGCCCAACCCTGCTTAGCTTCTGAGATATGATGGGATCAGATGCCACAGGGCTATGGCTGCAGGCATATTAGAGAACCTAGGCAAGGTTTAATGGTGAAGATAGTTTGCCATTAAGGAAAAATTATTGGGGGAAACTAAGGCACCTGAAGTTTAGATCTAACTAGAAAAGAACTTGGAGAAACCTCAGTTTTTTGGGGGGGATTGGAGTAAAGATACTCCCCAGTGGAAGGAAACGCTAGAGAGGGCAGAAGAAAAGTAAAGCAAGCTTTTTAGAAGGAAAAACACCTGGGACAGACAGAGAAGATGGTGGCCTCCAAAGAGGGGGTGGCTTGTGTGCGGTAGCCCCAGGAGAAGGGGGAGGCACACACATGACCCCCCCAAGAGGAGAAGGAAGAAAGAAGAGAAAGAGAGCGGTCATATTTCCCTTAGTTTTGTTTAAAGTAGGACACACCCTGGGTGTCTAACTGTGGGCAGCCTGCCCTGGGCGCCTAGTGTGGTATGAGCCTGAGCAGGAACATGAGGTCCGCCTAGGAAAGTGTGGGGCGTCATCCTGCTGCTGGACTCGCTCCATCCCTGAGCAGGAACCAGCCCCCAGAGACCCGTCATCTGGTGAGGGGGAGGTGGGCACCCAAGAGCCGCACCGCCAGGAAAGGAGGCTTATGACCACAGCTGCTCTGAGAAGCCTTGAGAAAGGCAGGCTCAGAGGCTGATGCCCATGGCGACTCCTTGCTTCTTTCTTCCCAGTGAAGATGCCGACTCCAAGTGCTCTCCTCCAACAGCCCTTTATTGTTTCCTTGTCTGTCCTGGTCGATGGAATGGACCCAGACTGCTCTGTGTACTGCCCTTATATACTCTTCTAGGGCTAGCCGGGAACCAATCAGAGGCAGTCATCCCATACACATTTCAGCCAATCGGAGGGGATATGTAAATTTGGTTTTGTAAAAGTAGCCAATCAGGGGTGGTTCCCAAATGGTCCAATCAGGAGCCGTTCAAAGGTTTGGAAACAGCCAATCAGTGTCAAGGGGTCTGAGGCAAGGGATTAGATGCCAGTGCCATATTGGGGAGCTCGACTACCCTGAGTTCCCAGATGTAGGGCAAAGGTGACTGCCTGGGGAACAAGCCTCAGTCCTCCAAGGGGGCCTAGATAGGCCCTGGGGTGAACTGCCTCTCTAGACAGCGCTTAGGGGAAAGGCCCTCGATCAGCAATCCTTTGTGATTTTGGGCATGTGGAGCCTAAGGTCTTGGTTTTGTAAGATGCCTTAATGGACTTTTTTTTGGGCATATTTCAAAAGAATGGGCCAATAGATGTCTCGGAAGGTCTGCCCTCGTTCATCCTCAGGCAGCTGTTCACTCCGGATTAGAGTATGGAGCCCATTAGAACTGTGCTCTTGCTAGGCATGGTGGCATGAACCTGAAATCCCAGGGACTCCGGAGGCAGAGGCAGGAGGATCACAAGTTTGAGGCCAGAGGCAGACTATGTAACTTAGACTCGGTCTTGAGGTAAAAATAAAAAAGCATGTTAGGGACGCAGCTCAGTGACAGAGCACTTGGAAAGCATGCACAGGGCCCTGGGCAGCCTCCCCAGTACTGCAAGGAAACAAACAAAAGCAACGTCCTTATCAATGTCCTGGGAGGTTTCTCTCCCACTCAGCCTCCTCCATCATGGCTGAATGCAGGAGCCATTTTTAATCCCGGTCCCCCATTCTGGCCGGTAACATCGGAGCTAACTGCCTCACAGGGACTCCTGTCCATCTCAGCCCCTGTGCTTCTCACGGACCACTTTTCGGCTCTTTGAGGGGTGATCACCTACGCTTTGGGGGGAGGGGTGCCGTGCCCCTTTCAATGACTATTTTCGCTCTTTCAAAGTAGCTTCTCTTGGAGCCTGGGGATGCAGCGCATGTGTAAGGCCCTGGGTTTGATCCCTAGCAGTCCAGAAAAAAAAAAAAAAGAAAATGTTTTATTTTCCAGTTCGTTTCAAATAAGCCCTCCAGAGACACTTACAAGGAACCAGACACAATTACAGAGGAGTCACCCTCACGCACTCTTCTTAATGTTGTACCCAGCAGCTCGACCCCGGAAAAATACTCCAAGACACAAACAAATGGATTGGGAGGAGAAAAGTTTATTTAGACTGACCGACTGGCTACTTTCAGTCCCGGGAATGGACTTTCAGAAAGCAGCATCTGACTCACAGTGGTTAGGGGCTTTATAGGGTAGGGGCGGAGAAGCAGAATTACAGAAGCAGAAACTTTTTTTAGGGTAAAAGGGTGGGGGTACAAAGTACAAAGTAAGTTTTCTTTTCCCAGAGTTTAGCCCTTTGCAGGAATTCCCTGAATTTGACCTTTTACAAAGTTACCTAGCGCCGCCACATTTTTGTTAATTCAGCCCTTCTGCAGGCCTGCCAAAAGAACCAACAGATCTGTCCTAGAAGAGGTACAACCAGAGTGCTCCTTGGAAGCAAAAATGGCCAAACTGCGTCTTACATATTTCGGACATGTAGTCAGGAGAGAACAATCCCTGGAGAAGGACATCATGTTTGGAAGAGTGGCAGGTTAACGGAAAAGAGGAAAACCCTCCACCAGATGGATTAACACAGTGTCTGCAACAATGGGCTTAAACATAAATAAGATGGTTTGCCTGGCACAGAATCGGCAAGTGTTTCGATCTGCTGTACATAGGGTCGCTATGAGTCGGACCCGACTCGACAGCACCTAACAACAACAACAACAAGCAGGCCCAGCCGTCTCATGACACACTTGCCCTTATCAGCTTTTATTGAGGGCTAGTGTTTTGGGGGGGCTGGGATTTAGCTTAGTTGCTAGAGTACCGCTCTGCAGTCTCTGAGGTCCCGAGTTCGATTCCCAGCACCGCAAACATGGGAGAAGGATGTGGCAACCCACTCCTGAGGCAATCCCGAAACAATCTGCCATTGAAAACCCTATGAGGGTCGCTATGAGTCGACATGACTCGACGGCACCTAACAACAACAACAAGTGTTTTTTGAGGAACCAGAGTGATTTTGAAGTGACCAAGGCCTGCTATCACATTAGGTGACCCGCAGCCAACTTCGCTCATTGTGACACTGAGACCCCAGCACAGAGGCCTTCCCATTGGCCATTTTCTGAACCTGTGGTGCACGACCTTGACCTGAGCAGCCATGGCGTCGGGGCGCCTTTCCTATGTGAATACGTATGTGTTTCCCCCATAAACGCCCCTGGCTTCCTCCACTGAGGAGGCTTTGCTCCTTAGCTGCTGCCCACAGGCCCCCTCTTTGGGATCTCTCATCTCTTGGCTATGCTTTTCAGCTTTGCTGAAAACTGTTGGGCTCAGTGAAACCACGCTGTGGGGCCACTGGCTTCGTAAGTGCCTGCTTCTTGTCTTCTGCCCTGGGCCATCAGCATCTCGAGGGTGTCTGTCTGGTGGGCACATCTGCAGATGCCACTGGTGCCTGGTCCCTGCTCCAGTGGCCCTCTCTGGCCCCCTGCTCCAGTATGGCTTCGTGCCACAGGCTCCGCCCACTCTTAGCTCACTCTGCTCCAAGGCAGCCCCGCCTGTGAGGAAGGAGGAGCCTGTGTGGACTGGGGGGTGTTTCTCTCTCCGCAGGCCAGAAAGAGAGGCCCCAGCCGCCACCAGTGGCAGCCAGCCCACAGAGCACAGTTTCCCTTCTCCTCCCTCCCTCCTAATTCCTCCAGGGTCGACCCTGCACCCTATCCTTATCTCAGGGGGGCCGCCAGGGGACCCCACTCTCAGACAACACTGAGATGTAAAGGAATCGGGGAAGCGAAGTCGGAGATCAGACTTGGGTGTCTGAGTCGTTGAACTGAGACTCTGGGGCCAGAGGGATTTCTGGAGAAAAGGGGCTGGCCAGAGACAGGACCAGATCCTGCCACAGGTTTCTGAAAACTCCCACTAGTGCCTCGCTCATACTAGGCAAAAGTGCCCTATCGCTGAGCTGCATCCCCAGCCCCAGAATTTCTCCCTTATCAAAGTTAAGAAAACATGTAGGGGTGCCAGGCGCGGTGGCACATGCCTGTAATATCAGCAGCTCGGGAGGTGGAGGCAGGAGAATCGCAAGTTCCAGACCAGCGGCAGTCTGTGTCACTTAGCGAGACCCTGTCTCAAACAGTAAAAAAATGGGCTGGGGGCACAGCTCAGTGGTCCAGTACTTGCAGAGCATGCAAGCGTGAGGCCCTGGGTTCAACCTGGGTTCAACCCCCAGTACCACCAAAAAAAAAAAAAGAAAAGAAAAAAAAGAAAATATGTGGGCCTGTGGAGGTCACTATGGTTCCAGGCTTAGTCAGGCATGGAGAAAAGGTGTCCCTTTGCCATTCAATCATTCCTTCACACCTGTGGAGGGCTCCTATGGACCACAGACAGGGCTAGGTGCTGGGGACTTAGTGCCAAGTCGGCAGTCACAATCCATTGGCAAGGTCAAGAATAGAAAGTGTGTCTAGAAGCTGGGCGTGGTGGGGCACACATGTAATCCCAGTGGCTTGGGAGGAGGAGGCAGGAGATCGCAAGTTCAAGACCAGAGGCAGTCTGTGTAACTTAGCGAGACCCTGTCTCAAAAAGTAAAAAAAAAAATGGGCTTAGTGGTCCAGCACTTGCAGAGCATGCAGGCGCGAAGCTCTGGGTTTAACCCCCAGTACCACAAAAAGCCTGCAGCAATAGCCCTGTGGCATCGGATCCCGTCAGATCTCGGAAGCTAAGCAGGGTCGGGCCTGGTTAGTACCCGGACGGGAGACCGCCTGGGAACACCAGAAGCTGTAGGCTTGGGAGAAGGACCTGGCAACCCCCTCCCAAAAATCAATCTGCCATTGAAAACCCTATGAACAGCAGAGAAGCACTGACAATAGTGTTTCCCCGGTTGTACAGAGGGTCACTATGAGTCGGATACCGACTTGACGGCACCTAACAACAATAACAACCACAAAAAAAAAAAAAAAAGAAAAAGAAAAAGAAAGAAAGTGTAGCTATAGCCCTTGCCATAGGGCCTGGTTCTGGATCTGCCAATCGGCCACCTGGAGAGAAAAATGACATCACATATGTGGAAAATGGATTTATTTACACTTTTGGCCACAACTGGGGAGACAGCTATTCTCAATCTCTCTCCCCCTTCCCCGAAGCACTACAATTAGTAGAAAGGACAGAACCAAAGTCAGGAAATCTGCATGTGTAGAGTCAGCTGTGGGCCCCGTGACCAAAACAGAGAGCTAAATCCTTCTCCTGCCACTAAGTGCCAGGGCATCTGGGGATGGGTCACCTCCACTCCCACCACTATAGTCCCCCCAAGGAGCTAGAGCTGAAAAAGGCAAGTTTTGTTTGTGTAAATCCTACTTTCGAGGGAGCTTCATTACACAAGTAATGTTTCAAGTGTCTTATTGGAGTCCAAGTGGCAAATCCCATGAAGGAGAAGCTCAGGGGGCTGAGAGAGCTTTCAGTAGACAGCACGGCTGGATGCTTCCTGAGGAGACAGCAATCTGCTGGCAACCTGAGGCCAAAGGAAGCTGCAGAAACCAGAAGTGGGTGTCAGAAGACCAAGTTACAGTAACTCAGCGGGAAGATCGTAATAGACTTTATTTTCCAGTTTAGAAGCAGGCAACACTTCATTCCATAAAACAAAGTGAGCCAGGCATGGCGGCACACATGCCCGGGATCCCTAGCGATTTCGGCAGTGGAGGCAGGAGGAGCATGAGTTTGAGGCCAGAGGCAGCCTACGTAATTTAGTGAGAGTCTGTCTCAAGAGAAAGTAAAACAAAACAAAAACAAACAAACAAACAAACAAAAAAAACCAAGTTTCAAAAATGGGGTGCAGGTGCAGCTCAGTGGAGAACACTTGCAAAGTATGTACAAGGCCCTGGGTTCAGTACACCAGTATTGTGTGTGTGTGTGTGTGTGTGTGTGTGTGTGTGTGAGAGAGAGAGAGAGAAAGAGAGAGAGAGAGAGAGAGAATGTTCCATTGAGCCAAGCAGAAGAAGTTGGTTTTGTGGATACACAACGGCTGAAGAAAGCAGAAACAAAAGAGTAAAAAAGCCCATTGGGCAGGGAGTGGTGGCCCACACCTGTATCCCAGCACCCAGGAGGCTGACGCAGGAGACTCGCAAGTCCCCGGCCAGCCTTGGCTACACAGTGAGAGCCTTGGCAACACACCAGCCTGGGCTATATAGCAAGACAAAATGGACATTGGTCCTTACAGTCCCTTTCCTTTTCTCTCAACAAGGGACAGGTAGACAGAACAGTAGAAAAACAGCTGGTTAACCTCAGGGGACGTCAGTCATCTTTGAGTGCAAGGACTGAAGAGGAAGGAACTTCATTATGCTGATTGAAACTGGCTTGATCAGGAAATTTGGGCTGTTATCTCTAATCCTGGGTCTGGATTTTAGCTCAGTTGGTAGAGTGCTGCACTGCAGTCTCTGAGGTCCCGAGTTCAATTCCCAGAACTGAAAAATGGGAGAAGGGCCTGGCAATCCACTCCCAAGGCAATCCCGAAACAGTCAGCCATCGAAAACCCTATGAAGGTCGCTATGAGTCGGATACCGACTCGACGGCACCTAACAACAACAACAACCTCTAATCCTAATTTCTTTCTTTCTTTTCTTTTTTTTTGGGGGGGGTCCTGGGGGTTGAACCCAGGGCCTCACACTTGCATGCTCTGCAAGTGCTGGACCACTGAGCTGCACCCTCAGCCCATTTTTTTTTTTTTTTTTTTTTTTACTTTTTTGAGACAGGGTCTCACTAAATTACGCAGACTGCCTCTGGTCTCGAACTTGCAATCCTCCTGCCTCTGCCTCCCTAGCCGCTGGGATTACAGGCGTGCGCCACCGTGCCCGGCGTTCTAATCCTAATTTCTCAGAAAGTCAGGTAAACAGTTTAGTTTCAGTGTGGTGGGACTTTTGACAGGGATGACTTCATTTTCATTTTTAGCCTAGAGTGTGCAGGTTCGAAACACTGTAACTTTCTTTGCTGGGGAGATCAGGGGCCCCTCAGGAATTAGAGGCGCACCAACAGAGTTGAACTTCACCTTGCCAGGAAAGAGGAGTAGAGAAGGGACGAGATTAGCTCTGCATCTTCATCCAGTATTCAGGGACTAGGTTGGAAGTGGATAAGCCTGAGACAAGGAAACGCATGACAAGGTTAACATAGCTGTCCCAGCCAGAAAGGGCACACCGTGGCGATCAGGCTATGCCCTGGTCTCAGTTACTCTGTATTGTACGGAACAGTGGCTTTCAGGCTTTGCCAATCTTTACTCCGTTTTATAAGCAACAGCTTTGACCCAAGTGACTCCATTTTGCAAAACAGCAGTTGGCTCCCTTTTGAGTGCAAATGCTGAGACAGAATGCCTCTGCGTCTTATTTGTGAAAGTAAACAACCGCCACCTGTCCGGCACAAACCGTGAGGCACAGAGCGATGCATAACTTATGCATATACATAAAACACAACCATCTATGAACACATCAAATTAAGTCAGAGACACATGGATGCTTGGTTATGTCAAAACCAGATCAGAAAAACCAGGCTGTGCAATTATGGCCTGCACCAGACCGATGGGGCTGGGATTTAGCTCAGTTGCTAGAGCGCTGCTCCGCAGTCTCTGAGGTCCCAAGTTCGTTTCCCAGCACCACAAAATGGGAGAAGGACGTGGCAACCCATTCCCAAGGCAATCCCAAAACAATCAGCCATTGAAAACCCTATGAGGGTCGCTATGAGTCGGACGCGACTTGACTCGACGGCACCTAACAACAACAACAACAACTAGACCAATGAGTGAGGCAATCTACTTGGCTGGGTCATATAAGAGGAGGGACACCTCACCTGGGCTACAGTGTCACCCACAGATCTATTTCAGACCACCCAGAGTAGGTCCCAGGGGATCAATAGGCAATGAACTCGTAACACTGTCCCCGGGGCCTCAGCTCAGCATAATTCTCACGCTTGACAAGACGCACAGAAATTGCCATTTGTTTGGACCCAGCTCTGCTTCTTAATAAGCTCCATGGCTCCCCTTGGACAAGTTCTGTGCCTTGACCTGAACGCGCTCTGTCAGCCCTGAACAGCTCTGCGACTGTGTTCTTTAGTTTCTCATCTGACTCCCTGCCGTGACCCTGTTTCTGCATCAGCTCCCCGGCTCCTGCCTTCCCTAAGCCCTCTCTCAACACTGCAGCCTCTTCAACCCTTTTGTTGCCATCCTGTAACCTACATATCAGTGTGTGAAGTATAACGGGTGAGCTAAGAGTTAATATTAGTAATTACGATTGGAATTAAAGCTGGGTGCAGTGGCACATGCCTGTAAGCCCAGGAACTTGGGAGGCAGGGGCAGGAGGATTGCAAATCAGAGGCCAGAGGCAGCCTGCATAACTTAGTGAGTGCCTGACTCAAAATGAAAAGTAAAAAATGGACTAGGAGTGCATCCCAGTGGCACAGTGCTTGAAAAGTATGTGTGAGCCGGGCATAGCGGCGCACGCCTGTAATCCCAGCAGCTTGGGAGGCAGAGGCAGGAGGATCTCAAATTCGAGACCAGGGGCAGTCTGCATAACTTAGCGAGACCCTGTCTCAAAAAGTAAAAAAAAAAAAAAAAAAAAGGGCCGAGGTTGCAGCTCAGTGGTGCAGCACTTGCAGAGCATGCAGGCGTGAGGCCCTGGGTTCAACCCTCAGTACCGCAAAGAAAAAAAAAAAAAAGTATGTGTGAGACCCTGAATTTAACCCCCCAGTACCACACACACAAAAAGTAGGAATAAAAAAATGTGTGCTTGCTTAATGGCTAGGACGGGACTGGGATTTAGCTCAGTTGGTAGAGCACTGCTCTGCAATCTCTGAGGTCCCAAGTTCGATTCCCAGCACCACAAAAATGGGAGAAGAACGTGGCAACACACTCCCGAGGCAATCCCAAAACAATCAGCCATTGAAAACCCTGTAAGGGTCGCTATGAGTCAGACAGGACTCCACGGCACCTAACAACAACAACAAATGGCTAGGACAGGACTATCAAGTGAAATCAGAAGTACTTGATGCATTAAAGCCAATGAAACTGATTTAGCTTGTGAATTTATTGTTATTCAATCAAGTCTGACACTGTGAAAAGACACAAACATGTTCATCTATGTTTCTCATATGTTGTTGTTGTTGTTAGGTGCCGTCGAGTCGGTATCCGACTCATAGCGACCCTCTGTACAACAGGGGAAACACTATTGTCAGTGCTTCTCTGCTGTGCATAGGGTTTTCAATGGCAGATTGATTTTTGGGAGGGGGTTGCCAGGTCCTTCTCCCAAGCCTACAGCTTCTGCTGTTCCCAGGCGGTCTCCCATCCAGGTACTAACCAGGCCCGACCCTGCTTAGCTTCCGAGATCTGACGGGATCCGATGCCATAGGGCTACCGCTGCAGGCATGTTTCTCATATAGGGTGCTAATAACATACCCCCCTGAGGGACAGCGGTCTAAAAACTAGGGAATGTATATACCTGGGCTCCCAAAAGAATTCTTGAAGGGGTGCCAAAGAGCAGATGATGTTGAGCTGGGTGTGTACCTCAGTAGTAGAGAGCTTGCTTAGCAAGTGCAAGGTGCTGGGTCCAATCCCTAGCACCACAAAAACATTTAGAGGACAAGAAAGAATGATGTGAACCTTTTTACTGTTAAAGATGAGCCTTTTCCTTGTTTTTAAATGCATAATAGTAGGTTTCAAATCACTGAGGAATTTGATTCCATTTGATATATAGTATTTTTAAAAGTGATTAACTATGTGTGGATGTATGTATGTATGTGTGTACATATATACATATATACATACATATATACATATATAGGGCTGGGATTTAGCTCAGTTGGTAGAGCGCTGTGCTGCAGTCTCTGAGGTCCCGAGCTCGATTCCCAGCACCGCAAAAATGGGAGAAGGACCTGGCAATCCACTCCCAAGGCAATCCCGAAACAGTCAGCCATTGAAAACCCTTTGAGGGTCGCTATGAGTCGGATACCGACTCGATGGCACCTAACAACAACAACATACATATATATGTATATATATATATATATATATATGAGAGAGAGAGAGAGAGAGAGAGAGAGAGAGAGAGAAATATGTTGTATGCTGGAACCTACATCCTTTGAGGGCTGGGATTTAGCTCAGTTGGTAGAGCACTGCTCTGCAGTCTCTGAGGTCCTGGGTTTGATTCCCAGCACCACAAAAATGGGAGAAGGACGTGGTAATACACTCCCCAGGCAATCCCGAAAAAAATCAGCCATCGACGGAGACAACTTGGCGGCGTCTAACAACAATACATCTTTTGTAACTTTTTATCCTCTCAATGGAAAATTTTAGCTATTGACAGGGTTTGAAACACACTACCCCAAAAATGGCACCCTGGCATACTGAATACGTCAGGCTGAAGGAATATGAGAAATGGATGGAAGGTGGAGGAAGGACCATGAACCCTGGAGCGGATCATAGGATCTTCATGGAAAAGGGCCTCCTATGCCCAGAGGGAACAAGCATCTACATCTCAGGGTAGAGGAATGAAAAGTGTCTGAACAAACAGGCCTGGTGAAATTCCCCAGGGCTCTGCCCTTGGCTCGCACCCCTTTGTCCCTTTAGATTTTCCAAGACTTTCTACTCTTTGTTGTTGTTGTTAGGTGCCGTCGAGTCGGTATCCAACTCATAGCGACTCTCTGTACAACAGGGGAAGCACTATTGTCAGTGCTTCTCTGCTGTTCATAGGGTTTTCAATGGCAGATTGATTTTTGGGAGGGGGTTGCCAGGTCCTTCTCCCAAGCCTACAGCTTCTGGTCTTCCCTGGCGGTCTCCCATCCAGGTACTAACCAGGCCCGACCCTGCTTAGCTTCCGACATCTGACGGGATTGGATGCCACAGGGCTATGGCTGCAGGCTTCTACTCTTTATCAAACCTAATATAAAAACAGCTTAACTCATTTTCTCCACCTAAATTTCCTCAGGAAGGCGTCTGCATCAGAGAAAACTTACAATGAATACATTGATCTATTATTTTCTTTCCCATCTGTGTTCTGCCATTCTAATGTACAGAGCCCCAGCCAGCCATTTAAGATCACGCTGTGGTTGATTTTGTTGTTGTTGCTGTTTCTTTTCTTTTCTTATTTCTTTTCTTTTTTCTTTCTTCCTTTCTTTTCTTTCTCTCTCTTTCTCTCTCTCTCTCTCTCTCTCTCTCTCTCTCTCTCTCTCTTTCTTTCTTTCTTTCTTTCTTTCTTTCTTTCTACTCACGGTTAAATTCAGGGCCTTGCAGCTGCAAGGGATCCACCACGGGGCAACAGCTCAAGTCCCCTTTTTGTTTCTTATTTTCCCAGTCTCCCCTCCCTGAGGTATCCACAGATCTAAGGTTTTTGTACAACATTGCTAAAGTGGGCTAGGGAGGGTCCAGATCTTCCAGGAAGAGCACAGGCAACGTTAAAGGTCAAGGGGGTTGTGTGATATTGAGTTTGTTTTTGGATGTACTGAGCTGGAAGTGCCCCCAGCACATCTGGGGTCTTTCAGATGGAGATGAATCATGGACAATGCTGAGTGGAGGAGCTCCTGCATAACTTAGTTATGCAAATAAAAGCTATTGTCTATGAACTTTCACATTACGTCATACCCAAATTGTGTCACAGAAAGCAGGCCTATGAGCTCATAAAATAGTCCTGCAGCCGGTAGCCCCAGATCTGAGTCCGAAAAGCCCTCGACCTTCAGATGGCTGTTGTCACGCTGTGAATGAGGGCTTGGAATCCAGACCTTGGCCAGCAGTGGCCATATCACCCGGGTTGGCCAAAGGACAATGTCCGCGTAGAGTATCCTCGTAACAGGGCCTCCTTCACCACTGGAGAGTTAAGGGCAGACCCAGTCCTTGTCAGGACCGATTTGATTTTCCTCCTCCTGCCTGTGCTTTCTCTGAGCCCTTCCCAGATTATCTCAAATTCTAGGAGCAATAAATCATACAGACTTACAACCTGTGATGGGAACCGAGGCTGGTCCCCAAGCAGGTGCAATCACCCCACGGTGGGAACCAATTGCTCCCTTGAGCAGTAATGAACCCCTGGATGCCAGCAGGCCCCTGCGGAACCATGCCCGAGAGGATGAGCAGCCAGACCACAGTTTGACCAAGACTGCTGGTGTGACTATGCGTATTTCCTGCACCCCACTTTTGTTCTATACCTACATAATCCCGAAGTTCTTACCACTGGCCCAAAGATGAGGTTTAGGAGATCTTTTCTGTTGTGCCCAAAGTTCGAGTTTCCCAAAGACCACCAGGGAGTCCGAAGTCACATGCAATACCAAAGAGCCTTTACTAAAGCTTGAACGCACCTCATTGGAGCAGCAGTTCAGTGCCGGACCCAACTCCTTGCAGGGTAAAGGTTTTTATTGTGGATTACAAACAGGGAAGGAGGGGGTGGAGAAAGTGAAAATCGGATAAGGTGAGGCTTTGAGTTGCTAAAGTCAGAGGGGTCTGCTATGGAAAGTCAAATAAGGTGGGGCTTTGAGATAAGGTGGGGCTTTGAGTTGCTAAAGCAGGCCATTTGTATTATCTTGAGGTCTGGGGGTTCTCAGAAGTTACTGCCCATATCTACAGCCTTTTGTTCTGGCCCAGAGGATTCTGATCTAGTGATCTTTTAAAGGAATTTGTGGAGCAGCGCCTGTAAGATAGAATCCTAAAATAAGGGGTCATTCGGGCTGACTCCAGGCTTTTAGTCAGCCTGGGCATCTCATTTTCCCCTCCCAGCATGGCCATACTGAATAAGTTCCTTCCTCGTTCACCCCCACTCGTCTCTCTGTGGCCCAATTCTCAAGGGGGCAGGTGACTCAATGTGGTGTGCTAGGACCCTCAGAGTCAGGCCTCTAGTATCACCCTGAGGGGTAGGAAAGAAGCACAGCCTCCCTAGGTGCAGCTGCCTGGGCAGTGGAGAGCCTATGATCATCGGCTAACAGGCAGATGCTGGTCACTAGCAACATGACCACTGACACGCAGAGAGAGTGCCCATCTGATTCCTCCATGCTCAGTGAATAAGCCTCCCAGGTTCCTTGGGTTCTCCAACAGTGACTCTGTGCTTGCCCAGTACTGCTAGTATGAATAATTCTGCTCCCCAAGAACCAAGAAACTTGGAGAAAGTGTGTGCAGGACAAAGGGTCATCCTATGTCTTATGTTGGGGATATGGCAAACCCAGAAGGACACTGAAGGATGAGGTCCTAAGGCTTGGATAGAGCAGGAAAGGGGTTTGTTTATTCAAAGGTACATGAGTGGATCACACAAAGGGACAAACACGACACGTTCCATCCATACAGTGGAATATTATTCAGCCTTTAAAAAGGAGGATCGTAGTGCCGGGCACGGTGGCCTATGCCTGTAATCCCAGCGGCTTGGGAGGCAGAGGCGGGAGGATCGCAAGTTTGAGACCAGAGGCAGCGTGCATAACTTAGTGAGACCCTGTCTCAAAAAGTAAAAAAAAAAAAAAAAAAAAAAAAGGACTGGGGGCACAGCTCAGTGGTCCAGCCCTTGCAAAGCATGAAGGTGTGAGGCCCTGGGTTCAACCCACAGTACCACAAAAAAACAAAAAACAAAAAACAGGAGGATCATGCTAAAGGCACATGCTAAAATTGGATGAACACCAAGGACGCTATGCTAAGTGAAATAAGCCTGGTACAAACACACAAATTCTGCTGCAGGAGCCCACTTAAATGAGGGGTGGGAACAGCCTGCACACCGATTTGAATTATTCTACAGAACAGCAGCGTTCAGGCTGTGCCTGGCCTGGAGTGACCCTATTTTATAAAGCAGAAGTTTGCTCCATTTTGAGAGCAAGTGCTCTCAGACAGATGACTCGGAGTCTTGTTTGTGCAAGCAAGCAACCGCCATCTGTGCTGCACAAACCAGGAGGCACAGTCTGATAAATAACTTGTTGTTGTTGTTAGGTGCCGTCGAGTCGGTATCCGACTCATAGCGACCCTCTGTGCAACAGGGGAAACACTATTGTCAGTGCTTCTCTGCTGTTCCTAGGGTTTTCAATGGCAGATTGATTTTTGGGAGGGGTTGCCAGGTCCTTCTCCCAAGCCTACAGCTTCTGGTGTTCCCAGGCGGTCTCCCATCTAGGTACTAACCAGGCCTGACCCTGCTTAGCTTCTGAGATCTGATGGGATCGGATGCCACAGGGCTACAGCTGCAGGCCTGATAAATAACTCAGTTATGCAAATAAAAACTATCATCTATGAACGTATCACATTACATCATACCAAAATTGTGTCAGAGAAACCAGGCCTGTGAGCTCATAAAAGATACTAGAGCAATGAATGATGCAATCCCTTCATCTGGGTCATACAGAAGGATGGGCCCCTGGTGCTGGAGTACAGCAGCACCCACCAACCCACCATGCAGTGTATGCACCATAGGGGTGACAGGCAACAAACTCCTGACTCTGTCCCAGCAGCTTTGGCTCAGGATCATCCCTTTGCCTCTTGAGGCCCATGTGAACGACCTTTGGAACTGCCAACTGGCCTGGACCTGCTGCACTGTGAACCAGCTCTGTTTTGGAAGGCAGTAAGTTCCTGGGAAAGGTGGTTAAATTAACCTCTTATCTAACCACCTGCAGTGACTCTCTTTACCTTGTTATCAGCTCTCTGCCTCCACCTTCAGTAAATTGCTTTCACAATTTCTTAGCTGTTCTGTCACCTAGATATCACTGCATGAAGGTAATGTGCGATCTGAGTGGTAGCAATATTAGTAAGATTAGGATGGGGGTTGGGGCTGTAGCTCAGTGGTGAAGCACTTGCCTAGTGTGCTCAAGGCCCTGGGTTCCATCCTCAGCAAACAACAACAACAACAACAAATTGGAATGTGTTATGGTCATGTGTTTGAATGTTTAGTCCCCAACTGGTAGTGCAGCATGGAACGTTATGAAACTTTTGGAGATGAGATTCTTGCTTTGCAGAAGTGGCTCCCTAGGGGAGGACCATTGGAGGTTTTTATTCCTGGGCCCACAGCCCTGGTCTCTCTCTGCTTCCTGTTTGTGAAGATGTAAGGTCATCTACCTGGGGCCCTGCCTCCCGCCACTGCCACGCCTGCCCTGCTGCCATGATAGGCTGATCTACTAACTGTGAGCCCTCAATAAATCTGTTTCCTCCATATGTTGGTTTCAGTTGTTTTTTTTCTGCCACAGTGATGCCAGCTGGCTAATACAGGAAATTAGTACCAGAGAGCGGAGTTGTTGTTGTGCAGAAATCTAACCATGTGGTTCTTAGGCCTTTGCAACATGTTTGTGGGAGGAATCTGGAAGAGTTTGGAGATGCAGGTAAGACAACCATGGAGGGCTTGGGGGTGGTTCTGCCGAGAGTAAAGGAAGATCATGGCACTGCTGCTGATAGAATTGCAGATGGGACTCACAGGGTTTCAGAAGAAAATGAGGACTCTATGGGGACTAAAGGTGATTGTGCTATAGCCTATCAAAGAGACTCTCTGCCTTACCTCCATGCCCAAAAGATTTGAGTGAGGCTGAATTTGGAAGTGATAGACTGACTGACTTGGCAGAGGAAATATCACAAGGATGGTGAGATATAGGGGATATGGCTTGGTTCCTACTTGCTGTGTTCAGCAAGATTTATGAAAAAAACAGAGAAAATGGCAGAACAAGAAGATCCAAAAAATATGCAGTTTAAATAGGGAAAAAAGCTACAGCTTGTCTAAGGTTACTGTGGCCAAGGTTGGTTTGAACCAGCAGGCCTTAATCCTTAAAGAGATAAGCTACAGTGAAGGATAGTCTTGATCTTTTTGCTGGAACCAAAGATATTTCCTCAGGGCACAGAAGGAGCTGGCCAAACCCCTCCAATCTGAGGCCCCAGAGGGAGACAGGGGTGTGTCTGCAAAGCTGTCCTGGGGATGCACTCTTAAAAAGAGTTCACCCAGAGAAGTGATTCCTTGGACTGGATGCACAGAAGCTGCGACTGCTGCTATGGTTCAAA
Organism: Pedetes capensis; assembly: GCA_007922755.1. NCBI lineage: Eukaryota > Metazoa > Chordata > Mammalia > Rodentia > Pedetidae > Pedetes > Pedetes capensis. The sequence goes on from VMDO01005227.1 coordinate 77,091, forward strand.
AGGGTGAAACTACCCCTCAAGCTGGCAGCAAAACTTGGTGTTGTCTGTGTGGTGCTGGTTTTTCAGACATGCAGAATGCAAGAGATAAGGAGTTACAGACATTTCCACCAAGTTTCCAGAAAATAGCCTGCAAGGCCAGGTAATGTGTACCAGGGTCAGGTAGTCTGTGTAGAGCCCCGGAAGGGCTGACGTGCCAAGCTCTGAGGGTGGGGCGCAAGCAGCAATGGAGACCCCAGGATGTTGGATATGCCAGCCGTGTGAAGCTTCTGCCTGGGTAAGCTGCCATGAAGAAGTGGAGGCAGCCCAGAAGGGACATTTGTGACAAGGCCAGAGTAATGGAGCCACCCAAGTCTGTTCAAGCCCAGATAATGGCAGATGCCAGATGATGTCTCATGTTGTGCCAGATGCCAGACTTAAACCAATAGACTTAATTTGTCCAATGGGATCTTGGTCTTGTATAGACCGATATTTCCTTTTTGTGTCCCTATTGCTCCCTTTTGGAATGAAATGCTTACTCTGCGCCATGATAGGCTGGAAGTTTCTAACGTGCCTTGCTTTTCAGGGGCCCACAACTAAGTTGCTTGCAGCCATAGCACTGTGGCATCCAATCCTGTCAGATCTCGGAAGCTAAGCAGGGTCGGGCCTGGTTAGTACTTAGATGGGAGACCATCTGGAAACACCAGCTGCTGTAGTCTTGGGAGAAGGACCTGGCAACCCCCTTCCAAAAACCAATCCGCCACTGAAAACCCTATGAACAGCAGAGAAGCACTGACAAAGTGTTTTGCCTATTGTACATAGGGTCGCTATGAGTCGGATACCAACTCGATGGCACCTAACAACAAAAACCAAGTTTGCCTTGATTCTCAGTGGAGACTTTTGACTTGGACTGTTGAACACAGTTGACATTCTTAAGGCTTTGGTGATTACTGAAATGGGCTAAATGCATTTTGCATTCTAAAGTGACCATGGGGCCAGGAGCAAAGTGTCATGGTTTGAATATAAAGTCTCCCCCAAAGTCCATGTGCTTCATTGTTAGGTCCCCAGCTCCTAACAGTCCTGGGAGGCTTTGAAACTTGTGGAGACAGGATTCTTGCTTTGCAGAACTAGCTCCCTGAGGGGGTGGGCGGTCCTCTGGAGGGTTTTACCTCTTGCACCTGCAGCCCTGGTCTCTTTCCGCTTCCTGCTCATGAACATCTAAGTTTGTCTGTCATGGGTCCTCCTTCCTGCTGCCACCACGCCTGCCCTGCCACCATTAGGAACTGATGTAGTATCGGTGAGGCCTCGATAAATCTCTTTCCTCCATAAGTTGGTTTCGGTTGATTTTTCTGCAACAGCAACGACAGGCAACTAATACAGAACGCTTCCTCTGGGTCATCGTATGTTGGAAGTGTGTAACCTGCCTTTTGTTTGGCAGGGGCTCACAGTTAAATTAGCTTTGAGTTTCAGTGGGGGCTTTGGATATGGACTTTTGAACACAGTGGAGTTTATTAAGACTGTGGGAACTCCTGAAGTAGAACTGAATGGATTTTGCATTAGGAGATGCCCATGACCCGTGAAGGCCAAAGGTGGAGGGTTATAGTGTGAATCTAAAATGCCCTCCAAAGGTCATGCTTGGTTCCCCAGCTGGTAGTACTGCTTGTGGAGACTGCGGAACTTTGAGAGGTGGGGTTCTGGGGTTGAAGAATCTCTAGGGGGTGGGCCTTTGGAGTTTACCCCAGACTCATGGTTCTTGTTTCTCTCTCTGCTGTTTCCTGATCACCAAGATGTGAGGAGCTCATTTGCTGCCTGCCCCAAGGGCTGCCCTGCCTCTATGCCTGCCCCACCTTGATGGACTAAAACCCTCTAACTGTAAGCCCCCAATAAGTATTTCCTCTCATAGGTTTGTTTCGTTCAGTTTCTCTGCCATAGTGACACACCAGCTGACTAACACAAAATGGAATAAACCATCTGTGATTGTGTGGTCACAATTGCCAAGCAAAATCAAGAGGGGCTTGGCATATTAAGACCAAGAAAATTGATGCAGCTTGTGAATTTATTGTTATTCAATAAATTCCACCATCGCAGGAAGATATAAATGTGTCCGGCTCTGAGAGTTGATAGAACACCAATACAGATGTTTGAAGAAACAGATGCAGGGCTGGAAGAGCTCACTTGTTTATGCCAAGAGATTTGGAAAACAGTTACCTGGCCAACTGACTGGAAGAGATCCATATTTGTGCCTATGCTCAAGAAAGGAAATATAATTGAATGTGGAAATTATCAAACAATATCATTAATATCACATGCAAGCAAAATTTTGCTGAAGATCATTCAAAAGTGACTGCAGCAGTATATAGGCAGGTAACTGCCGGAAAATCAAGCCAGATTCAGAAGAAGGTGTAGAACCAGGGATATCATTGCTGATGTCAGATGGATATTAGCTGAAAGCAGAGAATACCAGAAAGATATCTATCCATGTTTTATTGACCACACAAAGGCATCTGACTATGTGGATCATAACAAATTATGGATAACATTGCAAAGAATGGGAATACCAGAGCACTTAATTGTACTCATGAGGAATCTGTACATGGACCAGGAGACACTTGTTCGAATAGAACAAGGAAACACTGCCTGGTTTAAAGTTGAGAAAGGTGTGCATCAGTGCTGTATCATGTACCACTCCAATCTCTATGCTGAACAAATAATCTGGGAAGCTGAACTTGATGCAGGAGAACACTGTGTAGTGGCAAGGGTCTGTGACAAATTCAAAGAGATGGACAGCCAAGAATGCTAATGAGCTTCGGCCAAGAGCTACTAAGGCTCTCTCCTTATATCTCAACTTTATTTCTTAGTAACAAATTACAGAATAGAAAAGGAATGTACTAACTTTTTTAACCCGGCCATTGTTTTTTCTAATCTCTTTTTCTTACTATACACCATATAATTATAACAACCGAAGGTATGATCAGGGCAGGGCAGACTCTCTGGACATTCCTTCCAAATCACAAGAGATGATCAATAAGTGGCCTTCCAGGAACCATGACATCAGTTAGTGTTTTCAGAAACTCATTTTACTGCATGCACCAGTAAGCCTTTGCAATGTCAAACAAAGTGAACAGTGAACAGGTGGGCATTTATGCTTCTTCCTCTAGCAAGGCGGGCATCTTGGCCTTTCCAGGCAGCCCTCCCTCTCCTAACGGCTTCTCCACAACTGTGCCTGTCTTAGGTTGTCCCTCTGCTTATGAGAGATCGTACCCATCATCAGCAATCAGCCTTCCTGAGAGCCAAACAGGGTGAAGGGAGATATATTCACTGTAACATATTTGGGGGTTGATCATTTAGAGATGACACACTGCATTATCATCGGAGGAAGACTCATTAACAACCTGCATTATGCAGATGACACAACTCTGCTTGCTGAAACTGAAGAAGATTTGAAACATTCACTGATGAAGATCAAAGAATACAACCTTCAGTATGGATGGGACATCCACATCAACAAAACAAAAATCCTTACAACTGGGTCAGTGTGCAAGTTCATGATAAATGGAGAAAAAAATGGAGGTTGTCTCAGATTTTACTTTATTTGTTTCTACAAACAACATCCACAGAAGCAGCAGTCAAGAAATCAAAAGATGCACTGCTTTGGGAAAAGCTGTTGCAAAAGACCTCTTTAAAGTGTTGAAAAGATGTCATATTGAAGATGAAAGTGCACCTGACTCATGCCATGGTATGTCTAGTGGCATCATATGGTTGTGAAAGCTGGACATTGAATAAAGGAGATAAGAGAAGAATTGATACTTTTGAATTATGGTACTTGGGACAAATACTGAATATACCATGAACTGCCAAAAGAACCAACAGATCTGTCCTAGAAGAAGTGCCATCAGAGTGCTCCTTGGAAGCAAGGATGTCTAGACAACATCTTAAGCATTTTGGACATGTTGTCAGGAGGGACCAATCCCTGGAGAAGGACATCTTGTTTGGCAGAGTGGCAGGTCAATGACAAAAAAGGAAGACCCTCTACTAGATGGATTGACACAGTGTCTGCCACAATGTGCTTAAACATGAAAAAGACCACGTGCGTGGCACAGTGTTGGGGAGTGTTCGATCTGTTGTACATAGGGTTGCTATGAGTTAGACCCGACTCCACAGCACCTAACAACAACATGCTAATGACAGCTTGCTCACAACGATGAAACACTTAGATCAGTCAAGTTTGTGGGAACACAGAAAGTAGAGTGGTGGCTGCCAGTAGCTGGGGGGAGGGAGAGTTGGTGGGTACAGGGTTTCAGTGTGGGAAGATGAAAACGTTCTGGAGACAGACGTGGGTGAAATCTCTATGACAAGGTGAATGGACTTCATATAACTGAGCTGTGTATTTAAAACTGATTAAAAGGGTAAAACTCATGCTGGGCATATTTTACAATTTAAAAAAGAAAGAAAGCACTGAATTGCTGCCAGCGTTGGGATGCTGGACCATTAAGGGGGCTGAGGTGATGGTGCAAGGCTGAAACTGGGCCTATCCAAGCCTTTGACCTGGGGGCTGGGGAAGGCCAGGCAGGTGCGTGGAGGTGGAAGTTCCAACTCGAGCCTGGCACTGAGGGTAGCTCAGCAAAGCGCAGGGGCGATTTTTTTTTGGGGGGGTACTGGGGGTTGCACCCAGGGCCTCGCACCTGCATGCTTTGCAAGTGCTGGACCACTGAGTTGTGCCCCCAGCCCATTTTTTTTTTTTTTGAGACAGGGTCTCGCTAAGTTATGCAGACTGCCTCTGGTCTCGAACTTGTGATCCTCCTGCCTCCGCCTCCCAAATGGCTGGGATTACAGGCATGCGCCACCGCTCCCAGCAAGGGGCGATTCTTATAAGAGCTCCGTCCCACTCACACTGAATCTCATTGCTATTCCCTTTCTGGCCTTGGCTGAAATTATCCCCTTCTCCCACTCATAGAAAAGTCTGTCCGTGAACGGATCCAGACATCTTGCAGGTTGGCAGAGAAACCAAGGCCTCCCAGAGTTGGCCAGGGACCCAGGATGCCGGGTTTGGTAACTGGGTGAAGGATGCTGGCACTCATTTTTCCAGCAAGGCAGAGTGGCAGAGAGCGGGCCCCTGGAGCCCTCCAGTCACCATCTGGACCCTGCGTGGTCTGAGCTGGCAAGTCTGCATTTCCAGTCCTATGGATGAAAGGGACCCTGGCGTTCACAGCACCTACCTTTTCCCTTTGGGAACGTCAGCGTGACAGAAGGTTCATTTGCTCCTCTCTCTCCCATTCTTTCTTTCTCTCCTCCCTTTCTTCCTTCTTTCCTTCTTTCCTTCTGCCGCTCTCCTTTCATCTTTCTTTCTGGAGTGGCAGAGGTTGAACCCAGAAGGCACTGCACAAAGGAAGACAGGTGCTGTAACTTGGAGCTCCATCCCCAGCATCAGCAACTCCTATGACTTGTGGTGATTATGGGCTGGGATTTAGCTCAGTGGGTAGAGCGCTGTGCTGCAGTCTCTGAGGTCCTGAGTTCAATTCCCAGCACCGAAAAAAATGGGAGAAGGGCCTGGCAATCCACTCCCAAGGCAATCCCGATACAGTCAGCCATTGAAAACCCTATGAGGCTCGCTATGAGTCGGATACCGACTCGACGGCCCCTAACAACAACAACAAGTGGTGATTATGGTCTGTAAAGTTACCACAGACACTGAATTAGCCAGCAGTAAATCATTACTCCTTGGGAGAAGGATGTGGCAACCCACTCCCCAGACAATCCCGAAAGAATCAGTCACTGAAAACCCTGCGAGGGCTGCTATGAGTCGGACTCGACTCGATGGCACCTAACAACAACAAGAAATCATTGTTCCTTGGGAAAATACGAAGTTAGGTTCCTATGAGCATCTCATCATCACAATATGACCTTGTTTTAATGTTTTGGTTTTTTTGTTTTTGCTTTTTACAGGGCTGAGATGAAACCCAGGGCTTTCTGCATACTTGGTAAGCAAACTTACCTTAAATTTGGATTTCTCCAAATGCAGGTAAGCAAACTAAACTCGCAGTCTCCCCCTTTACAAAAATGTGCATTTTCTGTTTAAAAATAACATATTTTATACACATTGCTGATTTCTTTCTTTTTTTTTTTTTGCGGTACTGGGGGTTGAACCCAGGACCTCACCCTTGCATGCTCTGCAAGTGCTGGACCACTGAGCTGCACCCCTAGCCCATTTTTTTACTTTTTGAGACAGGGTCTCGCTAAATTACACAGACTGCCTCTGGTCTCAAACTTGTGGTCCTCCTGCCTCTGCATCCCAAGTTGCTGGGAATATAGTCGTGAGCCACCGTGCCCAGCTATTACTGACTTTATAACACTGATGTAGCAGCAAAAAACAGTTAAGTCATGCCTGAATGAAGCTTATTTTATTTTATCTCATTCTATTTTATTTTTGGAGGTTTCTCCGACAAGGTATCACTATGAGGCCCAGGCTGGCTTCAAACTCACAATCCTCCCGTCTTGGCCTCCCAAATGCTAGAATATCTGGTCAGTGCCCTCAGGCCTGCCTGGCTGAATGCAGCTTACTTAACACATGGATTTTCTCTGTAAGGTACATCTCAGCCTCCTCGCACTTGGGAGCACTAGACAGCACTTGAACTATGCATGGGGCCATTGAAAACAGCAAATGCACTTAAGAAAAAAAATGTAAAAAACGGGGCACTAATTAAATCATGAGAAGAACCCTTGTTTATATTAGAAGAGCCCAGACAAGGAGGCTTGCAGTTCAACCTCGGCTGGGAATGGCCACATGGAGCAATTCAAACTCATACAGTGCTCTGTGCGTGTCTGCTAATGTCCACAAACTAGCCACAAGCACTGATTTAGGAGTTGCAATCAAATACTATCGTCATCATCATTATTATTGTTGTTATCATTATTATTATTATTTGGAGACAGAGTCTCACTCTATAGCTGAGGCTACTACGCAGCCCAGGTTGGCCTCAAACTCGCTTCAAGCCACCTGCCTCAGCCTCCCAGGTGTTGTGACTGCAGGCATGCATTAGCAAGCACGCACACTCAGAAATTCAAATTCCTCCAAGAAGATAAACATGGCATTTGCTTTCCTTCTGAACTGGTCTCTCATTTTCTGGGTTTCTTACTGTCTGGGCCAGTGGCTTGGCCATCTTTTATCCAATAAGATTAATAATTGCTGAGATTCATTGGATACTTTCCTTTTTTTTTTTTCTTCAGTACCGGAGGGTTGAACCTAGGGCCTCAGGGATGCTTGTTGTTGTTAGATGCTGTCGAGTCAGTATCCGACTCATAGCGACCCTCATAGGGTTTTCAATGGCTGACTGTTTCGGGATTGCCTCGGGAGTGGATTGTCAGGTCCTTCTCCCATTTTTGCGGTGCTGGGACTGCATTGAACTCAGGACCTCAGAGACTGCAGCGCAGCACTCTACCAACTGAGCTAAATCCAAGCCCTCAGGGATGATAGGCAAGTGATATACCATTGACCTGCACCCCTAACCCCTTCTTTATTTTTTACTTTGAGATAAGGTCTCAGTAAATTGCACAGCCTGCCTCTGACTTCAAGCTCATGATCCTCCTGCCTGAGTCTCCTGAGTCAAAGGGATTAACAGGTGTGTGCCACAGTGGCCAGCTTTAGAGACTTACTATGGGAAGACAGATCTAAATCTGACATTTGCAGGGCCCAGAGAACAGGGCTTAGGACTGACCAACTGTCACAGCTTTTCTGGGACTGCAGGATTTCTCCAAATGCAGGATTTTCAGTGCTTGTTCCCAGTGATATTAAATAACTTAGATTTAAAATAGCAATACTTTTCAAGTGATTTGGAAGGTGACCAAGTCACTCTGGTTTGCCTGGACTTCCTGATTTTAGCACTAAAAATCCAGGCAAACCGGAATGACTTGGTCACCCACCATATCACATGAAAAATATCGAAGTTTACCTGGGCACGGTGGAGCACACTTGTAATCCAGAGGCGGAGGCAGGAGGATGGCAAGTTTGAGACCAGAGGCAGTCTGCGTAACTTAGCGAGACCCTGTCTCAGAAAGTAAAAAAAAATGGCCTGGGGGCACAGCTCAGTGGTCCAACACTTGCAGAGCATGCAGGTGCAAGGCCCTGGGTTTAACCCCTAGTACTGCAAAAACCAAAACCAAACAAACAAAAATATCGAAGTTTTAAACCTAAATTATTTAATAATATGACTATAAACAAAACTTTATTAAATACCTTATCAAAATAAAACTATTTCCAGTGCTACTGTTCGATACCTTTCTAATTGTCAAAGTCAAGGTGACATATTTCATGTTATAACTGGACCTGTAATTATGCAAATTCCATAGCAATGTGAGTAGCTTTACACTGAAAAATGTTTCCCAGCCTTCGTGTACAGCTGTTGCCAATCAATCCCACAATGCATGCTGAAAACCATGAATTAGAACGCAGAGCTGCAAGGAAGGGAATGCATTGTGGGAACACCAGGGCCTGAGTCTGAGGCGGCCCAGATGCCTTCATTTGATTTTCCTCTTTCCTAAGTGATTCAGCTGCCACTCTGCCCCATTGTGCAAAGCAATGTGTGTGTCTGATGGCAACAGGACACAACCACAAATCTTTGCACCATGGCGAAGCTGTCACTTTCTCTCGCAAGGATAGCAGAAGAGATGTGGAGAAGGTTCGCTGGGGCAAGAACCTCGAACTCAAGATTGGAGGTGTTTCCACCTCACTGTGCTAGCAGCCTAGGGCTGGATCCTGTTGCACAAGGGGCCAAGCCTGGGAGCTCCAGGAGTGGGGTGGCGGTGGGAGTGAAAGAGAGGTGGAGAGAGAAGACAGAGTGAATTTGTTACCAGGACCCAGAGCTAAGAGGTGTGGGGCCAGGTATTCTGCTGGGTACTGTCTGTCCATCACATTTTACCTCCCAGTGACTCTCACAGCTGGGACAAATAAGAAAACAAACTGAGTGGTTAACTGGTACTCACCTGCTCTAAGACACACAGCTGCCTTGTCCCTTCTACCATGCGAGGATGCAGCCACAAGGTGACCTCTATGAGGAACAAGCCCCTGCCACCAGACACAGTATCTGCTCACCCTCTGAACTTGGACTTCTCAGACTCTAGAACTGTCAAAAATAAGTACTGCGTGTAAGCCACTTTGACGGTGCTTTGTTACTGTAGCCAGAATGGGGCACCAACAGGGCACGAGAAATCACCTGCGCCTCCGCTTCCCAAGCCCCACCACGCTGCACTGCACTTCCCCCATCCCTGCGCTCGCCAGTCACCAGTTTTACTTACAGGTGACACTGAGAAATGGAAACTTGTGGTCCCTGTCACGAAAGGAAAAATCCCTCCCGCTTTCCTTGAATCATTAAACAAACACCCTGCAAGAAAACAAAGCAAAGAGACTAAGTTAAATTCTGCTTAGATGATGGTGCCTGATAAGCCTGGCTTCTCCCGTCAAAGAAGAGCAAATAAGAAAGTCCAAAAGACGCGAAGGGCCCAGGCGCGCCCCATCTGCGACTTCCTCCCAGGTTTGAAGGAAAAGGAAAAAGAAGCCATTGCCCCCCAGGGAGAGCACTGTGTTTTTGTGTTTTCCTAAAACTGCCCTGTCTCCCTGTGGGGGTTCCGCAGCCCCACCCCAGCCCGGAGGAGGGCGGGGCGGGCGTCCCCAGCGTCCATTGGGTTCCCTGCGGGCTCCCTTGAGCCTCGCAGAGGGGGCGGGGTCAGAGCGGGGGGCGGGGAAAGGGGCGGGGAAAGGGGCGGGGCGGCGGGAGGCGAGAGCGCCAGAGGCCGGGGCGCCCGCTTGCCTGGTGTCCTGGCCTAGTCTCGCACCGGACCCAGAGCCGCCCCGCGCCCGGTCACCCCCCGCCATGTACGACCCCGCGCGCCGCTGGAGCCTGTCGTTCGCGGGCTGCGGCTTCCTGGGCTTCTACCACGTTGGGGCGACCCGCTGCCTTGCCGAGCGCGCCCCGCACCTGCTCCGCGATGCGCGCATGCTGTTCGGCGCCTCCTCGGGGGCGCTGCACTGTGTCGTCTTCCTGTCCCGAATCCCCCTAGGTGGGTTCTGGGCCGCCGCTAGCGCTCTGTGCGGGTAGGGGGCGCCCGCCAGGCCGGGGTGCCGGGGACACCCCCAGATTCCTGGAGGAGCCGGGTGGGACGCGACGTTGTGGGCGCTTCCTGAAGGTCCGCCGCCCAGACAGATGCCACCTTCTCAGCGCCCCATTGCCCTTCACTGGGGCCTGAGGGGTTGTGTGTTGTTGCGCGCGGGAAGGGGGCGGGCTGGGACGGCGCTTGAGTGGTGAGAACCGGAGCAGGGCAGACTGAGCGGGGCTTTTTACATCGCAGGTGTTTGTCCATCCGGCATACACTCCCATTGCCTGCTCCCTCCAGGGCTCAGGCTTAACCCAAGTCCCCGATCCTGGGACTGAGAACCGGGTCACCCCGGAGCCATGGAGTGGGTGAACTGGCCCTCTGGGGAGCAGGGAGGGGTTGGCCCCTGTGGTCTGAACTGCCTAGACATGATTGGGGATGCCCTGGGGTGACTGAGGCAGGGATTTGGCTTGTGACCCATGGTGGGTGCCACCAGGAGGGGCTGGAGACACTTGAGGGCCCCAGCCCTCTGAGGACAGCACTAGGGGGCCTCCCAGGCTGACTAGCTGGCTTGGAGTCCTGACCAGCATACAGGAGGGGCCGGGGAAAGAAGGGTTCTTCTCCTACCTCCAGTGTTTGGGCCCCTTCATGGGGGCTGGATGGATCCCTGTGCATCCCCCACTCCATTCTGTCCCCCAGTCTTCACTGACCTGGCCAGCCCTCCTTTCACCAGCTGTCACTAGTCCTGAGAATCTGCACACTTGAGTCTTGGCCTAATTAAGCATTTCCCCCTGCTTCAAGGATGGAAGGGAGACGGTGTGTGTGTGTGTGTGTGTGTGTGTGTGTGGAGGGGTCGGGGGCCGCTGTTTCTCCCTAGCCCTAAAGAGTAGGATGTGGTTTCCTTCCCAGGGACCCATGTGCCACAGCTCAGGGGCTCTGAGGCAGTGGGCAGGCCTGGGGCAAGTGGTGCCATTGAGCTGGTGACACCCAAAGGTGGCAGTGCAGGACGATAAGGATGCCCTTGATCAGCCCTCCTTTCCGCTTCAGCCCTGCTTTCTGCTCTGCCTGCCAGGAACGGCAGGGAGTGACTTTGCAGGAACAGGGAAGCCCCCAGCTGGAAGCAAAGCTCTGCCATTGGGCAGGAGCATGAGCCGGCCCTGGGCTGACAGGATTTGGGGATCAGGACAGCGGCCGGGCCTGGCTGGCTGCCTGCCTGACCATTTGTCTTCCGAGAGAGGAGCAAAGGGCAGAAAGTGTGGCTTCTGGAAGAGGACACTGGCTGTGTGACCGTCTGTATAACCTGAGCTTTGACAGTGTTAAAAGGCAGCTCTGTGAGTGGGGTGGGGCTCTGGGCCCCCCATGGACAGATTATTAATTGGGAGAAGCCCTAAATGTTCTGACCCCAGGAGTACAGCTCCCATATAGAGGGGCTTCAGAACCAGGCAGGGGACAGGAGCTGGCCTGGCAGTACATGGGGAGCCTTGGCGACCACTAGACCCCAGAAAGTGGGTGCTAGTTTTCAGCAGGAGCTTCTGCCTGTTCCAGAGGCCTCAGGTTGTGGCTTTAACCCCTTCTTGCCAGAGGTGTCTGCTTAGGAGCATAAGCTAGGAGCTGCCCTTGGACACAGGTCCTCAGGACAGCTGAGTGGAGGCTGACTCGGCAGAGGAGATGGACAGAGTCCGCCAGCAGTGTGCAGATTCACCCTGCTGGCCAGGCTTGGCAGCATGGGGGTGATTTGCTGTGGGTCGAGGTCAGGGTTGTATGAGGACAGGGTGAGGCGCGCGTCTGTCCCTGTGCAGCCCAGCATTTATGGCTGGCTAGAGCCAGGAGGGGCTGGGATTTAGCTCAGTTGGTAGAGCGCTGTGCTGCAGTCTCTAAGGTCACAGGTTCGATTCTCAGCACTGCAAAAATGGGAGCAGGACGAGGCAACCCACTCCCAAGGCAATCCCGAAACAGTCAGCCATTGAAAACCCTATGAGGGTCGCTATGAGTCTGACATGGCTTGATGGCACCTAACAACAACAACAGTCAGGAGACATGGTCCTGCGATGCTGGGTCAGAGCAGGCCCAGAGGGGGCCAGGCTAGCGAGTGGGGACCCATGGAGTGTGAATGTGCCACGTGCCCACTGTACAATCTGGTCATTGTGGATGTGGAGGCTCACGTTGAGCATAGCTGTTTGTGAACAGCCTTTTTCTGGGGGGGAATAACTTATAGATTGTATTTTACCCAATGTTCTCTGTCTCCCCTGGTTATGTTGCTCTTGTCCTGCATGAAAAGGCAAAGCCTGAGATTTAAACAGGTGGTGAGGTGTGGTATGGAGGTCCCTGTACTTGGAAGAGGCAGAAGCCTGGTGCAAACTCAGGGCCCAGCCTGCACTCTTTCTGCGGACTCTTCTGCCATTGAGGCGATCCATGCCAAAGCTGAGACGCTGAGGCGTACGTGGCCCTTGCTGTTCGGGTCTGTAGGCGGGAGTGCTCATGCCTGAGCTGCTGTGGTCAGAAGCTTCTTCCCGTGGTTGAGACCCAACACTGCACTGACCAGCATTATATTTCTAGCTGCCATTGGATACCGATGACAGTTTTATTGAGCCCACTGTAGGCCATAGCCCTGTGGCATCCAATCCCATCAGATCTTGGAAGCTAAGCAGGGTTGGGCCTGGTTAGTACTTGGATGGGAGACCACGTGGGAACACCAGGTGCTGTAGGCTTGGGAGACGGACCCGGCAACCTACTCCCAAAAACAATCAATCCGCCATTGAAAACCCAATGGACAGCAGAGAAACACTGACAATACTGTTTCGCCTGTTGTAAGCAGGGTCGCTATGAGTCGGATACCTACTTGATGGCACCTAACAACAACAACAACAACAACATATCTAATCCATATAAACCATTATTATGGAGACATTTCCTACTAAGGCTTGGAAATACGGGGTGTATTTTACGTGTCATTGCTGGATCACCATGTCTCAATAATTCAGTGGCCACAGGTGGCCACCGTCTTATAGTGTGCATGTCTAGAAAATGAGTTGCAGCTTCCTTGATGACCTCTTTCTGGTCTTGCCAAAAAATATCCCTGTCTGCAGTGTGGTAACCTCAGTTCTGTATCTGTCTTGTGATTCCAGATCGGACTCTGAAGATGCTGATGGACCTTGTCCGGGAGGCCCGGAAACGGAACATGGGCCCCTTCCATCCATCCTTCCACTTGAGCAATTACATCCGTGACGGGCTCCGGGAGTGTCTGCCAGACAACATCCACCAGCTCATCTCTGGCAAAATGTGCATCTCGCTCACCAGGGTGTCCGACGGGAAGAATGTGCTCGTGTCTGAGTTCCAGTCCAAAGACGAAGTTGTGGATGTAAGTGGTTTGCGTCTTTGGGTGCTGACCGGTAACAGAGCAACATAGAGGGCTGCTGGAGGTCCCCTGCACCCCAGGGACCTGTACTCTGTGTGCAGACAGGGTAGCATCCGTAAGCCATGGATGTTCTGGGACTTGTATTGCTTTTGTTTCTTTTTTCTTTTTTGTTTAGTGCAGGGTTTGGAACCCAGAGCCTCGTGCATGCTAGGCAAGCGCTCTGCTGCTGCGCTACACCCTCAACCTGACAGTTTCAATTTCAGATCATTCCCCCTCCTCCTTTGAAACTCAGCTTATGGCTGGGTGCTGTAGCTCATGCCTGTCATCCCAGCGACTTGGGAGGCAGAGGCTGGAGGATTGCGAGTTCGAGGCCAGAGGCAGCCTGCATAATTTAGTGAGACCCTTTCTCAAGGTAAAAGGTAGAAAACATGACTGGGGCACTTGGCAAAGCATGCGCAAGGCCCCGGATTCAACCCCTAAGTACCACAAAAAATAAATAAATAAAAAGTGAAAATGACTCAGTTCATGACCACCTTGCGCAAGAAACCTGTCCTGAATGCGTCCCTCAACTTGACATATTCTATGTGTGTTTTGAAATGAGAGTGGCTTTTTGATGTAGCCTTTTAAGGGAGAGAACACGTCTTCTCAGCCTGTTCTCAGAATCTAGTATGTTGTTATTAGGTGCTGTCCAGTTGTGTCTGACTCATAGCGACCCGCATACAGTTTTCAATGGCTGACTGTTTCGGGATTGCCTCGAGAGTTGATTGCCACATCCTTCCCCCATTTTTGTGGTGCTGGGAATCGAACTCGGGACCTCAGAGACTACAGAGCTGCGCTCTACCAACTGAGCTAAATCCCAGCCCCATAGGATCTAGTACAGAGGGTATGATTTACAATTCCAAAATCCCCTTTGGTTTGGTTGATGCTTTTCATTAGAGTTTTTGCATGAATGACTACCTTTTACTTCACATAGGTCTATATGAAACGGAAGCTTGCCAAGTGTGACCAGTGGCTCAGTAGGCTGTTTGACCCTCTGTTTAACCTGGCTTCTGGAAGCTTCTGCACAGCCAGCCCCTGTCTGTTTCTACTTGTACCTGTTCCCCTAGTGGTTCATGGGTTGTCCAGCACAGTGTTCTGAAAGTGTTTCCCCAGGACCACAGCATCGGCATCACCTGGGGGCTGGCTGGAGTTGCAGAGTCTCAGGCCCCACCCCTGACCTGCAGCAGGACCACCCAGGGGAGGACATGGGCTCTGTGGTTCCACCAGGTCCCCGGGATGCTCCCGAGAGTCGGACTTTGCCCAGCACTGCTCCAGGCCCTTGCAGCCACCAAGCCAAGCATTCTTGGTCTTGTCTGCAGGGACCCAGTGTGGCCCTCCTGGGGAGCAGGGAGGGATAGGAAGCCCCCGTGCGCAGGCTCGTGTGAAGGGTCTGACGTTGTGGAGAAGAGCCAGAGGTTTGAAGTACAAGTGCGCGTGCCACCTTGTCACTCAGCCACCGAGTGTGAATGCACCTACAGGGTGTGCAGAGAGCATCTGACATCTGGTGCGCTGCTGCCTCAGAAGAGGCTGGAGAGGATCTGGGACGGGACGTGGGGTGGGATGTGGCCTGTGCCTCACCCCCGTTGTCTCCACAGGCCGTGGTGTGTTCCTGCTTCATCCCTTTCTACTGCGGCATGATCCCTCCTTCCTTCAGAGGGGAGGTAAGTGCATGTTGCTGGGCAGGCTGACTCTGTCCAAACTGGGGGCCTCCTGCCTCTGGGCCTTTCAGACAGAATGGGCACCTGGGCCCCTTTTCTGTGCCTGGGGGCAGCACAAGCTGCTTCCTGTGTAATGGATCACCTCACTGTCTGTAAGGGGCGCTACTGGTTCAATTAATCTGCTTGGGAGCCCTATACGTAGCTGCCCCCTCCCCCGGCCTAGTTAAAGCATAAGGTGTTTAAGAAGTGATTAGGTATGTAAGGTACAGTTTTATTCTTAGGGGGAAATCGAACTTTCTAACAATCACAAGAAAAATCTGTATGTCTGACCTAAAACAGTTCTTCGCTTTATTTGGATTTTCTGCTTTGTGATGCAGAAGGGTAAATGTGGGCTATAAAATGCTCACCTCTTGAGTATTTTCTATTTTTTCATTTGGTTTTGTTTGTTTTTGAGACAGCTTCTCCCTTGGTAAGCCAGGCTCCTGGAATTTGCCATGTTTTTGAGGCTGGCCTCCAACTTGAGATCCTCACGCCTCAGCCTTCAGAATGCTGAGATTACAGGCATGCGCCACCATGCCTGGCTTCAAACAGACCTTTTCTAGGTCCCAGGTTCACTATTTCATTTATGTCTCAAAAAACTCACAAGGTCTTAGTTCTAAGCCACGTGTGACAGCCCACACCAATCATCATACCACTCACGAGGCTGAGGCAGGAGGATCATGAATTCCCGGCAAGCCTGAGAAGCCAAGAGGAAAGAAGACAGTGTTGGTTCGCACTTTCAGAGTGCTGGGGGAGACAGACTCATAAATGGGCCCCAGACTGCCCAAGCCACAATGGCAGGGGTTATCTCGATTTGAACCCATGGCCAACTCTATGTGGGATGCGCGCCTCCCGGTTTGGCCTGGAGGTTTGGACGGGCGGCGCCACCTCGCATACAGATACTAAACACAATTCACTCGGGACCCTTGGGTGAGGGGCGTGGACTCCTGCAGCCATCAGGACACCAGCGGATATGGGAGAAAGGAAGAGCCTCAGGTGCTTTTGCCTTCCAGGGGCAAACACCTGTGTTGGTGGTCTCGGTGGTCACGAGGAGACAGTTCTTGCTTCGTTGGTGATCAGATGGAGAGCTGGTTCTTTCCTTGGTGATGGTCATTGCGGGAGAGCGTTCTTTCCTCACCAAAGGTCCGGGCAAGAGATCAGGAAAGCTGCTCTGTCCCCAGTGCACAGAGCCCCCCTAGTTTACAGGGCCCCTTCATACATGTCATATGGACACATCTGTGGCTGCCACCTGGCCTTAGGACCTGACTAGCACTCCGTGGGCTGGGTTTCTCTCTGCATCTGCCTCCGTGTGGGGTGCTTTTGTGCAGTGCACACCCTGTTCCACAGTCTATCACAACCTGGAGGGCCAGAGTACAGCCCAGTCCCTCACAGAAACGTCACTGAAGATCTGCTGAAAAAGTGATTCCAATGCCTGTCTTCTCACCATTCTGTGGCTCTGAAAAGTCTCCACCCATAGTTCTCAACACACATGAAACACAAGCCCTTCGCAGAGTATCAGTCCTTTCTCTCCTTCCCTCAAAGCGCTACATGGATGGAGGTGCGAGTGACAATGTCCCCCTACTGGATGCCAATGCGACCATCACAGTGTCCCCCTTCTATGGGGAGCATGACATCTGCCCTAAAGTCAAGTCCACAAACTTTCTTCACGTGAACATGGCCAACCTCAGTTTGCGCATCTGCACGGGGAACATCTACCTTCTGTCCAGAGCACTTTTTCCCCCAGATGTCAAGGTGAGCGGGGTGTCTGGGGGAGCCAGGGGGCTGTTGCTGCTTGCTGCCTCACTGACGCCCTCGGGATAACACCTGTTCTATCATGAGCAAAAAGGAACATGTGTGTCAGTGGTGGTTGACTCTCATGCTGGAGATTGGTGATTGCCACCCTGTCCATGATCAGCTGGGATTGAGAGGCGTGCCTGAAAGTTAGACCTCACTTCCATGTGCTATAGCTGGAGATGTGAGGGAAGCCAGGCGAGATGGCAGACGCCTTTAATCCCACTAACTCAGGAAGCTGAGGGACAGGATAGCAAGTTCGAGGTCAGGGGCAGCCTGTGCAACTCATCATGTGTCTCCAGATAAAAATAAACTATGGGCTGCAGGCAGAGTGCAGGGGTAGAGCACTTGCGAAATATGTGCAAGGCCCTGGGTTCAATTCCTAAGGACAGCGAAAATAAATAAACAAATAAATAAGATAAAAGTTGGGCTGGGATTTAGCTCAGTTGGTAGAGCGCTGCACTGCAGTCTCTGAGGTCCCGAGTTCAATTCCCAGCACTGCAAAAATGGGAGAAGGACCTGGCAATCCACTTCCAAGGCAATCCTAAAACAGTCAGCCATTGAAAACCCTATGAGGGTCGCTAAGAGTTGGATACCGACTCAACACCACCTAACAACAACAACAACAAGATAAAAGTCAGGGATACAGGCAAGGAATTAGGTCATTTTTTGTTCATTTTCCAGGGCTGGGGATAGACCCCAAGGCCTCACACGAGCTAGGCCAGCTGTCTGCCAGGGAGCCTCAGTGACAGTGAGGGACTTTGGATTTCCTTTTAGTTATAAGCTGATCCTGATGTGCAGCCACGGTGAAGAGCTGCCGTGTTTGCGGCCACCCTTTCCTGATGGGGGCTGTAGTACGCCTTCCCACTCTAACAGAGGGAGGAAATTTGCAGACGGTGGGCAGCCCAGTTGGGGTTGTGGATGCGTGAGCCTGGCGTGAACTCCGCTTGCGCATCAACCGGCCCCACATGCTGAGGGGAGGGAAGGCTCCACAGCTGCTCTGCTTGTGCGCTGCGGGTCACTCCATGAGTAGCGGAGGCAGCTGTGATCATTCAGGGACAACCAGAGGGGACCTGAAGTTGATCAGGGTTGAGCCTCATCCTGAAACAGGGGAGTCCCAAGAGGCAAACACAGAGAGCCAGGAAGGTCTCCAAGGAGGGGTGACATTTGGGCTGAGCCCTGCAGGAAGCAGTGGTCTCCCGGGAGGAGACCTGTCAGGGTGACTGCAGTGGATCCGCAGGGGGCTCAAGCCCACCAGGCTCTCCGGTGTCCATGCAGCCCAGAGGACGTGTAACCCATGGCGCTTGGTGATCGCTGTGGCTCTGATTTGCTCGTAGATGTCGGCAGCGCTCTGCTTTCAGGGATACCTGGATGCCTACCGGTTCCTGGAGGAGAACGGTGAGTGTGGCTGGGGCATGCGTGTCCCATCCCCACTGCGACCTCAGGGCCTCAGAGCCCCTTGTTTGTGTGACTTGGGGCTCAACACCTTCCCACATTGTGTCGCTCAACCCACTCATCAGCCCTGCCAGGTAGGAGACCTTTGTCCCATTTTGCAGATGGGGATGTAGAGGCTGGGGTGGGAGACGAGGGGTGCACAGCCGTCCCTGGGGCGTGGGGCTGGGATTCACCTGGATGTCCTGACTCCAGACCTCCGCCCCTCCCTAGCGTCCTCTCCTGCAAAGATAGCTTTTCTTCTTTTCTTTTCCCACGTTGTTTATTAGTAATTTATCGTGCACAGCTTGCCGGGTCTTGTGACGTCATTTCCGTACACTCCATCAGTATGCACTGCTCACGTTCGCCTCCCCCACAACGGCAGCTTGTTTTCTTTCTGACTGAACTGTGGTGAACCTTTAGGTCAGCTGAGCGGTGTGAAGTTAAATTAGGTTTCTGGGACGAGCTCCAAGTGAAGCCATCAGAACCGTGTCCCCAGCCAGGGGTAGGTCATATCCACTGGCCTCCCGGGCAAGTGCCCGATTTCCGTGCGTCCAGGCTCTCCTGGGCTGGGGAGCTGGGCTGGAGACTCACTCACCTGCAGGGTGTGACGTTTTCAACCTCACACTGCATGCTCCTTGGTGGTCCCGTGAGATCCTGTCCCCTGGTGACACTGCTGTGTTACTTTCTGTGAGTGTCTCTCTGATGTTCCAACAACGGCAAAATCCCCTGGCACCGAGTTTCTCAGAATGTGTCCCTGCTAAGTGACATACAACTATCTCAGAGTGGACCCAAACAATGCATGTGTTTGGAACTGTTTGTCTTTGGTACTGAGAGTAGATGTACGGGCTATGAATTAGCCTTTGAAAGACCCGTGACCCGGATAGCAGCTCTTTGGTCGGACTCTTTGGAATGTGCCCAGGAGGGAAGGTCGCAGGGAGTGGAATGTGGGTGACGGAGCATAGCAAGATCAGGAGCATACATGTGGGGTACTTTGAGGACAAGGGCAGGGGCTGAGGAGCACCTGGGCTTTCTCACCTGAGCCAGGCACAGCCTGAATGCCTGGCCTGCTTGGTCCTGCAGCCCAGGCAAGCACGCGACTCCCCTGAGGCAGGGACAGCTCACAGGGTCAGCGGCTGATGCCCCACCTGGGGCCAGGTGCACACAGGTGCTCAGGGCCACCTGAACACCTGCAGACCATGGACGGAAGGGGTCCCTCGATGCTCTGCCAGAGACTAGCTGTGCCACCCCTAGCTGTGTCACCTGGACAAGTCACGCAGCCTCTCTGTGCTTCTGATTTCTCAGCTGACCAATGGAGGTGGTGGTCACGGCCGCTGTGGGAAGGCTGCCGTCCAGTCAGATGGTGGAGGCTGGGCTCAGAGCCTGGACCGCGGGCTTGGCCAGTGGTGCCGGCACCAGTCATTCATTGCCCTCCTCGTCCTTCGGCCTTAGGCCTCCAGCTGTGGAGATGGAGCCACAGAGCTCCCTGTGCCCTCTCTGTCCAGCTCCAAGATCCCGCCCCGCTCCGCCTCCCACAGGCTCCGCCCCGTTCCCCGTCGCCCGTTGTGTTTAGCTGACAGGCCGAGGTGTCCCTCATGGGTGCGGAGCCTCCGCACTCCGGGGTGAGCGGGGCCGGGTGAGCCATGGCCGAGCTGCCCGTGCACCCATGCGTGTTCTCTCTGCCGTTCCTAGGCCTCTGTAACAGGCCTCAGCGGGGCCCGAATCTGCCCTTGGAGGAGATGAAGCCAGAGGTCAAGGTGCCCAGCGGGGAAAAGAGGAGCGAGGAGCAGGCTGAGCTGCCGGATCCTGTGAGCCTCAGCTTGGTGACCTGGGACCCGGGCGTCCTGGAGACCTTCTCGCCCTGCCTGACCGCAGGTACAGCGTGTGCAGGGGACGGGTAAAATGTGAGTGTGTGAGCGAGGCAAGGCTTCTGTCCTGTGTGTTAGGGACAAAGGTCACCAGGCCAAGGAGAGAGGCCACCCAGGCACTAGGACAGGCCATGGGAAAAGCACCTTCTCCTGTACCAGCCGGTGCGGGGCCACCAATGTTCTAGCTCGGGGCTGAGCCTGTCCCCGTGCCTCCCAAGCCTCCCTCCACTCCCTCTCTTTCCCTCACACAGGGGCACCCCCTGAGGAAGGGACTCCAGCAGAGCCCAGGGGTGAAGGGCACAGACTGTGGCCCCAGCAGCCAGGCCTGGGCTCGCCCTCCTGAGCTGATGCCCAAGATGGCCCCAGAGGTCCCACTGCGCCAACTGTCATGGATGTCAGGGGCTGGGTTCCTCCCTCTGAGACCTGGCCCTTCTTTCAGAACACAGCTCACTGGCTCTTGACCACCTGCCCACCTTCCAGGGCCCCTGTGTCAAGGCCCCTCTCCATGTCCCTCTTCCCGCAGAGCCACACTGTGCCCCTCCATGGCACAGTGCTGTTTTATAATGTCATCGACTGAGTGGACAGTGCAAGGTCTGGATGTCGGGGTCCCCTTAGCATTTCATGTGCTGGCTCCTGGCCCCAGGGCAACGGTCTCAGGAGGTGGGGCATATGGGGCTCAGGTCCTGGTAATGGTGTCAGTGCTCTTACTAAGGATGTCCCAGCAAGCTCCTTTGTCCCTTGCACCTGTGAGGACCCAGCAGATGCTGTCTGTGAGGATCCAGGTCCTCCCCAGACACCACAAGGTGCTGTGATCTTGGGCCTCCAGCCTCCAGGGCTGTGAGAGATGGATGTTTGTGGTTTATCTCAACCGGCCAGTACCTGCCTTTTTTTTTTTTTTTTAATTTTGGGTACTGGAGGTTGAACCCAGGGCCTCATGCTTGCATGCTCTGCAAGTGCTGGAACTTTGAGCTGCACCCTCAGCCCATTGTTTTTTTTACATTTTGAGACAGGGTCTCACTAAGTTATGCAGACTGGCTCTGGTCTTGAACTTGTGATCTTCTTGCCTCCGCCTCCCAAGCTGCTGGGATTACAGGCGTGCGCTACTGCGCCCGGCTGTACCTGGCATTTTTTAACATCAGCATAATCGGCTAAGATGTGGGAGTCACAAAGAAGCTTGTGCATCAGGCATATGGTGAAACTCAAACATAAATCCAACCCAGTGCCTGGCCCTCGAGTCTCCAGCCCCTCAGAGCTGGAGGCGGCAGCTGCCCGGGTTCCTGGCGTTTCTCTGAGGTCAGAGACAGGAGTAAAAGGCTGGGGTTCCAGGAAGGAGGCGGATGCAGCTGGGAGGGGGAGGCAAGGCCTGTGCAGCTGGCAATGATGTGGACGTTCCTGAGCTCCTAACACACTGTCACCATAGGAGATCAATAAGCCTGGCGTGTGGCTTAGTGGTAGAGCAGTGGCTCGAGTGTGCCAGTCCCTGGATTCCATCTCCAGGACTAAAAATGTTGTTGTTGTTGTTGTTGTTAGGTGCTGTGGAGTTGGTGTCCGACTCACAGCAACCCTCTATACAACAGGCAAAACAGTATTGTCAGTGCTTCTCTGCTATTCATAGGGTTTTCAGTGGTGGATTGACTTTTGGGAGTGGGTTGCTGGATCCTTCTCCCAAGCTTACAGCACCTGGTGTTCCCAGGCGGTCTCCTATCCAAGTACTAACCAGGCCCAACCCTGCTTAGCTTCCGAGATCTGCCAGGATTGGATGCCACAGTGCAATAGCTGTTGTTGTTGTTGTTAGGTGCCGTTGAGCCGCGTCCGACTCATAGCAACCCTTACAGGGTATTCAATGGCTGATTGTTTCAGGATTGCCTCAGGAGTGGGTTGCCAAGTCCTTCTCCCATTTTTGTGGTGCTGGGAATCAACTCGGGGCCTCAGAGACTGCAGAGCAGCACTCTACCAACTGAGCTAAATCCCAGCCCAGTGCAACAGCTACAGGACTAAAAAGAGAGTGGGAGAATAATTAATTGTTAATTGAGAGTCCTGTGTCCTATAGGCTTGTCAGGGCTCTCCTAGGCTATGTTCCCATTTGATCCTTTTTTTTTTTCTTCTTTGTATGGCTGTGTAGCCCAGGCTGACTTGGTACTTGGACTTCTCCTGCCTCAGCCCCCTGAGTGTAGGAGTTACAGACCTGCGCCTCCTCCCCTGACTGTCATCTGGTCTTCGTGCCAGCCTCACTGTGAGAAGAAAAACCCAACAAACCCAGCCTCACGTCTGCTGTGATGCTTCTGACTGTTGGGCCCCAGGCTCGGTGTTTTTCACCCACATTCTGCATGCCACGTGGGGCGGTGGCTGGGCTCTTCTCTCTGGTTGGAGACATGTCTGCACATTGTCTCTTTCAGCACTGAGCGAAGCCATCAGAGACAGCACTGGGCTCCTGGGCAGGATCCGAGACCTCCTCCCTGTGAGGATCCTGTCCTATGCGCTGCTGCCCTGCACCCTGCCTGTGGAGTCGGCCATCGCCACTGTCCACAGGTGAGCATGGCACATGCGTTGTGTCTCCCAGAGGTTCTGAGGGAGGAGGAACCAAGGAGGCTGTGTGGCCGGAGCCCAGGATGCAGGTTCCAGCCTGCTTACAGCCCTCAGTGTGGCCTTCCTGTCCTTGGGGCCCGTGCCATCTGTTAGTGCAGGCTCAGAGGCCACTGGGAGACTCCTGCCTGTGGTGGTCTCACGGTTCATCTGGTCCAGCCTGTCACTGTCTCCTGGGGAGTCCAAGCCCCAGAGAGGTTCAGGCACAGAGCTGGCAGCAGGAAGGTCAGGTTTAGGAGCAGGGGCTACGCTGCCCACCCCGGGCCTGATTTCCTTGGAGCTCCCAGGCAGACTGGTGGGGAACCAAGAGACCCCCATCTCCCAGTACCACCAACACAGGAATTTAGGATAATTTCCAGCACGTGGATTTTTGGAGGATGCATTCAAACAACAAATAGCATTATAAGAACAGTGGAAGCCAGGATTGGTGGCGCACACTGTAGCCCCAGCACTCAGTGACAGAGGCAGGAGGATCTTGAGGTCAAGGCCAGCCTTGGCTACATAGCATCCTTTTGCTTGGCTCATTCTCTTGTTTTTCCTCAAGGAAATCCCCAAGGAAATCAGCGTTTTGATTCACCCTGTTGGGA
This sequence comes from Pedetes capensis, assembly GCA_007922755.1. Classification (NCBI taxonomy): domain Eukaryota; kingdom Metazoa; phylum Chordata; class Mammalia; order Rodentia; family Pedetidae; genus Pedetes; species Pedetes capensis. Next base: position 100,501 of record VMDO01005227.1, read on the forward strand.
TGGGTGTTTATGTTGAATCATCTGATTGCTGGGTTGTGTTCCTGTTGAATTACAGGTGGAAAATAATTTCCTGTCAGAATGCGATTCGAGGTTCCATGCAGAACTGTCCCTGCTGCATTTCCGTTTCTTTGTATTTGAGCACCTTTCTGACTTCTGCTGTCTCACGGTCAGAAATTTCATGAGGCCACGTCTTGGCATGAGTGTTTTATTTACTTATTTATTTATTTTTGTTGTTTTGTTGTTTTGTTTCCTAGTTTGTTTGTATGTTTGTTTTGAGACAGTCTCACTAAGGAGCTCAGGCTGTCCTTGAACTTGCCATCTCCTTCATCACCTTCTTACTGCTGGGATAGAGGTGAGCGCCTCACACCTAGCTTTCCTGAGTCTTTCATTCAGCTGGAAGCCACTGGGCACTCTTTCAGTCCAGGCCCTCTGATTTCCCGACCTGTGAGAAATGACCTTCTATTGTTATTTCTGCAATTATTTCTCTTCCATTTTCTTTTCTCCTTCTTTCCAAGGCCCTTATTGGGTTGGGATTCCTATCTCCCTGGCCGACTCTCTCCTTTCTGTATGTTCATCTCTTTGTTGTTTTGTCTCTTGATATGGAGCCTCCTCAAATTTTATCTTACAGTCCTAGTCTACAATTAATTTAGCAAACATAGGTTAGCCTCTAAAGCTGTCTCCTGCTCTCTGCTTGTTCTTTCTTCCTAGCATTCTATTCTTGTTTTATACATGTAATATTCTCTTGTAATACTTGCTGTCCTCCAAATTGTCCCTTCTCTGCTTCTTGTCATGTGACTGGGCTTCCTTAGTTCCTGTGTAGACACAAGAACTATGGGCTTGGTTCCAGGTGTTGCGCAAAGTCTCAGTCTACTCCCAGCCAGGTTTCATTCTTGTGAGCAGCTTGCTATGAGAAGGAGGAGTCATGTGCCTGGCAGAGCTCCTGCGCAATGACTTCCAGAAAGTGGGTGGTCTACCTGGGATACCACCTCCTTTAGTAGAAGCACGTCTTTCTCCCACAAGTTGCTTGCACTATCAATTTTGGGTTTGTTTTGCTTTGTTTTGGGTGTTGGGGGGTTGAACCCAGGGCCTCACATATACTGTTGCAAGTGCTCTCACTCTGGGCTATACACCCTGTCCGTTTTTATTTTTTGGTTTGAGTCAGACTCTCGCTAAATTACACAGGCTGCCTCTGACCGCGAATTCATCATCCTCCTGCCTCCTTCTCCTGATTCACTGGGATTACAGGTGCGAGCCCTTTCTCCTGGCTTGCGCTATCAATTTTGGCCTGGCTGTGAGTGCTGGCTCTTGTGTTTACAGGGTTGAGAGCCGAGACTGTGGTTCCGTCCCCTTCTGTCTGAGGCCCACTCACCTATAGACATCTCTTAGCCAGGTGCGCTGACATGTGCCGTCAGGCTCAGCCACTCAGGACACTGAGGCAGGAGGATTGCTTGAACCCCAGAGTTCAAGACCAGCCTAGGCAAAACAGAGACCCCATCTCTGAAGAAATGAATGATTGAATGAATGAAATATCTTGTTCATGGGTGAGCCCCTGTCCCACCTACCTCCTCTCCAGTTGTTGTCACAGATCTGTCACTTGTATGGGTCTGCTCTTGTACGACAAGATTTGTATCTGGGCTGCGCTGGGCGGGACCTGCTTTAGACAGGGTTATGCGTCTGGAATTCTGTACGTTTTCTTTACTCAACGAAAGACCCTCTTTGTTGTTCCCTTTCTTTCTATCAAGTTCTTCCAGCGTGTCCTCCAGCCTATGGAGTAGAGTCCAGCTCCTCCCTGAGGGCCTCGAGATTCTGCCTCCACCCCTCCACAGGCGTCCTCCTCCCCGACCCCTGTACCCCTGGGGGAGGTCTCTGTCAGGCCTTTATCAGAGCCTACGAAGTGGTGTCTGGGGGTTGCAGTCTGTAGGGGCCGTGATAGGCCCCCCCTGTGGTCCTCCACGTGGGCTCCTAGTCACCAAGCCCGGCCGGCCTCCATGCGGAGGCTGGACCTTGACCACAGGTCCCACTCCTGAGCATTTGCCCCAACTCCCCGTGGAGCCAGGAGGCCCCACAAAGCCAAGGCCTTTCTCTTTCGTTTCTCAAAGCCCTTGAGGTTTCTGGAACCACATGGGGCCACGCGTTGCTTAGACATTTTAGGCGGGCTCATCTTTGTAGTGACCCTCCTGTCCACCTCCTGGGAGCGTGAGAAATCGGGGTGAGAGGTGATGGGATCACGCACCTGGCTGAAGGGCACCGGGAGAAGATGTGTCGGGTTCTTTCTGGGGTTTCTCTCTCTCAGCATTGTGGGTGGAAGCAAGAGGTGGGTGCCCCAATGCTGGTCAAGGTGGCGAGACTGTGGCCAGGGAACAGAGCGTCAGGCACAGGATAGAAGGACAGGGGTTTATTCATGAAGGAGGGGAAAGGAATGGAGGATTAGGGAGAGGGGAAAGGGGAGTTGGAGAAGGGAAGCGCTCAGCTGCTGTCTCTGCCACTGGGGCAGAGCCTCCCCGGTGTCGTTGCTCTTCCGGCTCGCAGCTTTCGCCCCTTTGAGGGCCCCATGCTTGACTCCCAGAGTCTTGCCTCACGAAGCTGTAGGTCCGTGTAGGATATCCAGCCTTGTAGAGGTCAGAGTTGGATAGAGGTGGCAGGCGGGTTGAAATATGATGAAGGCAGGTCGGAGGAAGGCTAGGCTGGGCAGATGAGTAAATGGGCCTTGGGCCCTTAAGGAACCACAAGGACACAGTGAGCTTTTCTTCAATGGTGTTCAGAAATGGCCGCTGAACTCTGAGCTCCGGAGTTTATATGGCCTGATCGTCAGCCAATCAGGGGAACAGGGTTGGATCAGAAATGACCAATCGGGCACCAAGGGGGCTTTAGATGCTACCCTACCTTGGGTGCCATCTTGACCCACTCGATGGGAAGGGGGAAGAGTGAGATACCCGGATGTATGGCAAAGGCGACCTGTTGCTATCTTGCCCCATAGGATTCCAAGTGGGCTAGGTGAGCTCCTGGGACTGGCCATGTTTGGGGTACTCTCTATCCCCCTGGGAATCCCAACAAAGACGGTTGTGTCCTGTCCCGGACACGTTGAGTGTTCCTCTGTGGGGGGAGGGCTCCCCTCACGGGGTCTCGGCTTCCTTCCTCCAGGCTGGTGAGGTGGCTTCCTGACATCCCAGAGGACATCCCTTGGCTGCAGTGGGCAGTTGTCAAGCTGTGTGGTCACCTGATGACTCTTCCGATCCCCTCGTCCAGGTAAGTCATTAGGATGCAGGGGTGTGGGCCACATGGCACCTGTGACGTGCTCTGCACTGGTCCACATACGAGGGCCACCTGAGTCCATGGCAGACAGGTGGCCAGGAGCTGGGCCTTGGGTGCCAGGTAAGGCTACTGTGTGGGAGGTCTGAACTTGTGGCTGCCCCTGTCCCCTGGGCCACCCTCCTGGGGAGCCTCCCTCAGTGTGTGCGTTGGAGACCCGTGTGGCGGGCCAAGCAGCAGAGAGCAGACCAGGAAGCAGAGGAGGCGGTGGGCAGAAAAGACAGAGAGGTCAGGAGATCTGAGCAGCGTGGATTTGCTGCTGGATGCAGCCTTGGCTGCCTCAGCAGGGGAGGTGCAGGTCGGAGAGAGGGGCAGGGAGGGTGGAGGAAGGTCAGGGGCTGAGTGCGGCCTGCCCCTCCTCAGACGTCAGGGGTCCACAGCTGTGGTGTTTGGGGTGGGGCCCCAAGGTCTGCCTGAGAACAAGTCCGGGGCCACTGCTTCCTGGGAGTCTGCAGACTCAGATCGGCGCAGGGGCCTGCAGCAGTTAGGGGCCCAGTGGTTTATCCTGGACACCAGAGCCTCAGTTTCCTCACTTGTTCTTTGGGAGGTTCCCCGTGTCAGCATTGGGTTCTCTGAGCCTCGTGGTTGCTGCTGGCACAGTGCTTGGCCCGTGCTGGCCGTCAGAGGACAGGGGGTTTCAGGGGTATGGGCGCAGTGGGCAGTTGTGGGAGGGTTGAGAAGTGAGGGGATAAGGAAGGAGATTGTGGCTGTGGGAAGATGGACCATGGGGTGTGGGCACAGCCTGCCCCATGGGATGGTATGGCTGAGGGCCTGGTCCCCACACTTGGGGACACCATGAAGTGCCAGCCAAAAGCTCAAAAGGACAGCAGTGAGCCTGGTGACCTAGGGACACTGAGGCCACAAGGCAGGTTGTTTTGTGGGAAACTGATGGCCCTGTCAGGGTCCCACTGATGGATGTCACCTGTAGTTGTCCAGTTGGAGAATCCAGGTGGTAGGATAGGCCACAGGCTGAAGGATCTGGATGGTGACATCTGCCAGGGACCGAGGACAGAAGGAAGATGTGGCTTTGGCCTGGCCACCTGCAGAGGCCAGGGCGTGTGTGACGGGGAACCAAAGGCCAGCAGTGTCAGACCGTCCTTGCTGGGAATGAGGGCAGAAGAGCTGCAGGAGGGGCCACCAAGCCAGCTTCCTTCCTTTGTTTTAGATCCCGGACCTCGGCGAGGGAGCAGCTCACTGCCCACCACACACCTGAGTGTGATTTGGCCAGGCTGTAGACTGCCTAGCTCCCTGCTCCCACATGGGCCTGGACACTCTCCCTGTGGAGGGTCCATTGCGGGCCAGAGCTGAGACCACCTGGTGCCCCACTCTCTGGTCTGTCCTGACCTTCGGCGAGGGCTATCAAGTACCAGCTGGGTTTGGGGAAATCGCCTTCCTGCGTCACCAGGAGAGCTTCTCCAGTCACCTGGGGAGGTGGATAGGAGGACTGTCCCCGGCGGCTGAGCCTCCCCTGGGCTGGTGCTTACTGACCTCCTTCCTGTGACCTCAGGATCCCAGTCTTGGTGCTAAACGGACTGTTCACGGAAATCCAAGATGTTGGGTCTGGTTTTGCGGACAGCTAGAATTCTACTTTGGTTGGAGTGGAGTCCAGCATGTAAGGAGATCTCACATTTAGGGTGGGTTATGACACCTCTGCCTGTAGCCGTAGCCCTGTGGCATCCTATCCTGCCAGATCTCAGAAGCTAAGCAGGGTCGGGCCTGGTTAGTACTTGGATGGGAGACCTCCTGGGAACACCAGGTGCTGTAGGCTTGGGAGAAGGACCCGGCAACCCACTCCCAAAAATCAATCTGCCATTGAAAACCCTATGAACAGCAGAGAAGCAGTGACAATAGGGTTTCACCTGTTGTATGTAGGGTCGCTATGAGTGAAAGGGTGCCCAGTGGCCATCCAGCTGAATGAAAGACTCATCAAAGCTAGGTGTGAGGCGCTCACTTCTATCCCAGCAGTATGAAGGTGATGAAGGAGGATGGCAAGTTCAAGGACAGCCTGAGTTCCTTAGTGAGACTGTCTCAAAATAAACATACAAGCAAACTAGGAAACCTGTTGTGGATTGCCCAGGGGGATAGAGAGTACCCAAACATGGCGGGTCCTAGGGGCTCATTTAGTCCTCCTAGAGGACTAACCTCTATCATCCAAGACAACTGCCCCTTGCCCTACATCCAGGTACCTCACTCTTCCTCACTATCATCGAGTGAGCCAAGATGGCACTGGCTAGCTCAGATTTCCTTGAGGCCTGATTGGCTGAGCTCCATCTGGTTCCCCATTGGACAAGCCTTTGCCCTCGTGCTGCCAGTGGACCTTCCCTGATTGGCCAGCTGTCATTCCTTGGCAGTTGGATGGCAGTTGGCTTAAGTGGATAAGAGCCCCTGACCCTAGAGCCCACTGGCTGGCTGGGAACACCACCCAGGAGCAGCCTACACGCACCTGACCCACCTAGCCTTCAACCTACCCTTATCCTGTCTTCATCCTTCAACTGGCATACCTCCAGTCCTCGCTTCTCCCTGCTTGCATCCTCCAGATCTTCTCCCTCGCCTCCTCAACCAATGGACCCAGTGCTTTGAGAAGCAAGCCTCCGAGAGCCAAGCTCAGGGCCTCCAAAGTGGAAAAGACTGCGGACCAGACGACGACAACACCCAGGAGCCGAGGGGGCAGGGATAACCGCTGAGCGACTTCCTCCCGTGTATCCCTTCCCTGCCCTAACCACCTCCCTCTTCTCTGTCCCTGTAAATAAACCTTCCTTGGTTTATACTCCTGTGTGTGATGCTCTGTTCCCCCACTTCAGTCTCTCACAGGGTGCAGTGTTGGGGCACCCAGTTGCAACACACAAGGCAAAGGGACACAGGATCGAGTCCAGCTCTCCGCAACAGAAACCAACAACAAAAAAAAACAACAAAAAATACCACTCATGCCAAGACATGGCCTCATGGAACATTCGATCGTGAGACAGCAGAAGTTACCTGTGCCAGGCGGCAGTTTCACATACACCAGTGTTCAGTACAGTGTGGTCATTCGTCCAAAATGTCTTATCAAAAGAGTCGACCAAATGAAAGGTGATTTGATGCTGTAACTATCCGACCTGCACCAGATCCTGAGAACACAGGCAAACATGGTCCTACTCTTGGGGAGCCTCACTGGAGAAGGCATCCTCATTGTAAGGGACAGGGAAAAAACAGAGGTGAGGGACAGGTGCTTTGTGCAGGGTGGCCATGACCTGACTCTCCAAGGAGGGGGGAATTCTTCGAAACTGAACCTGTCAAGATGGGGTATAGACCATGATAGAGCGCTTGCCTAGCATATGTGAGGCCCTGGGTTCCAACCCTGCACTGAAAAAAAAAAAAAAAAAGAAAAAAAGAAAAACCAGAAACCACCCCAGAATCCCATCGCTTACAGATGCCACACGGCTTGCTCACAGAGTATACGTCACCCTGTGCATGCACCTACGTGAGCCCTGTGTGTTGCTCCCTGACTTGTCAACACCCGGAGGTCCAAGCCACAGACATCCACAGCTCCATCACTGGCCTGGAATTCAGACCCCAGCGCGTCCTCCCCGCCAGACACGGGTGAGCGAGATGCCCATGTGCCAGAGCCGAGTTGGTGGACGGGGACTAAGAGACACTGCTGGAGCCCAGCACAGAGGCACGCGCCTAGGAGGAAAACGGGTGGAGGGGCAATGTTCCATGGCCTGGCCTTCTCGACAAGGACCCTGAGGAGGGCCACACTCCGCTTCAGAAACAGGAGACCAACGTAGAACTCTGGACAAAGGGATAATTTTTGGCAAGTCCAGAAAGTGGACACCAAGGAAGCTGCAGCCTATTCTCCAAACCTGCCCTCAATGGGGGTGGCCATGTGTGGCCATTGGCACGTGGTGGTCCCAACTACGACATGTACAATACACGCCGTATTTCAAAGGCTTCGTAGGAAATGTCTCACTAATAACATTTTATGTGGACTAGATTAAATGATAATATTCAGGATACAGAGGGCTCAATGAAGCTAATGTCCCCTGTGTCTAGTGGTGGCTGGGAAATATAATATGGCTTAGGTGGCCTGTGGTGTTCTTCTGCTGGGCAGGGCTGGCCTCTGTCACAGAAAGGAGCTTCCCACCTCCAGCTGTCCAGGCATGAGAGCTCTCTCCTGAGGCCACAAAATCAGGGCCACAAACGCATCGGCCTCTTAGCTGTGGCCCCGATGGCCTCAGCATTGGAGGAGACAGGAGAACGGATGCAGGCTGGGCCCCTCGTCTGCATCCTGCCTCCACCTCTTCTGAACAGAGGCACCTCGGTAAGGCGCTTTGGCACCTGTCAAAATCTCAGGCCGTGCTTTTGTCACGTGGACAAGCCTTACCTGCCTTCCAGAGACAACACTGAGTAAAATACAATCTGTAAGTTGGCCAATCAGAAAAGGGCTGCTGCTAAACGGCCTCCGTCCACCTGAAGCCTGTAACGTCAGAATAAGGTCACACAGTGGGCACATGGCACAGGCACTCTCCATGGCACCCACTCGCTAGCCCGCCCCCCTCTGGGCCTGCTCTGGCCCCGATGCAGGAGCCCTTCTCCCAGCGCTGACCAGCCCCACATCCTGGGCTGCAAGGGACAGATGCACCCCACCCTGTCCTCATTCAACCCTCACCTCCATTCAAGGAAACCCACTTCTGCCCTGCCGAGCCTGGCCGGCAGGGTGGCCTTGCACACTGCTGGTGGCCGCTGCCCACCTCCTCTGCTGAGCCAGCCTCCCTCACGTGCCCTGCCGTCCTCTGTCCTGGGGCAGACCTTGGGAAATACTCCTGAGCAGCCATCTCTGCGAGACATGGTTAAAGCCACAACCTGAGGCCTCTGGAACAGGGGAAAAAACTAGAAATCTGGTAAAAACTAGAATCCACTTCGTGGGGCCCTAGCTGTCCCTGAACCTCCCTACGTCCTGCCAGGTCAGCTCCAGGCTGCACCTGTTACCTGCCTCTGCCGCAGACCAGCTGCAACCTAGAATCCAGGGATTCCCGGAAGGCAGATGAGGAGTCAGCGATGGGTAACAGACACAGAGGCTCGGAGGCCATGTGACCTTGTTCCATTTATTTCCGGATAGTTCAGCCTTTTTGTACAGAACTACAATTAACTAAATCTTATGAAAGGTCAGAAAAAAGACAAGGAAGTTGGTAGCACTGATGGATTACATCAAGGTTTTTTTTTTTTTAACAATCTCTAGGTTAAATTATCACATGAGTTAGGTTGGTAATGAAAGTAAAAAATGAACTCAGAGACAGATGGTGTCTTACTTCAAAGAGATAAACCAAGAGGATCTGAGCGCCTACACCTCCTGTGTGCAATTCAATTAACTATTCTTAACTTTATGCAGGAATTAGGGGCGGTTAACTGTAACCTGTGTGTCACCCCACTGAGTCCATTTGCTATGACAAATGGGTGCTGTAACTTGTCAGACTTAAGGAGTTTACGCTGTTGGAAGTCATTCAGGAATTCCCCTAAGAAAGCCTGCTAGGGAGGCTTGTCAAATCCCAATTTGAATCGGCACTGCCCATAGAGCCAGAAGATTGTATATGACCAATTAAAATTTAAGAAAAAGCAAAGATGGGGTTCCAAGTCCTTTTCCATGAAGAGACCTTTTGGAGGTACAATTCTCTTTTCAGCAGACTTTCCCTCCGAGGCTAGGAGTACTCCTCCCTTTTCAGCGGATTTTCGTTCCAATGCCTTTATTAAATATACTCTTCCTCACGTGGGGACTCTGTTTACCCATCATGAGTGGATCTGGACCTGGCATGCCTGGTCATGAAGGGCCTCTATATGGGAGCTGCTGTACTTCAGGCTCCTGGGACCACTACATTTAACCTTGTCCCAATTAATCATCTGTCTCTTGGGGAGGGGCACAGCACACTGACCCCCCCCACGACAGCTGCTTATTGTCACTGATCAAGCCTGGGAGGTGCAGATGGTCACACGGCCAGTGTCATCCTCCAGAGGCCACACTCTGTGTGCTTTGCTCCTCTCTCCCTGCTAGGAAGACAGACAGGCAGGCAGGTTGACAGCCATGACAGCCTCTGTCTTGATCCCCAAATCCTGTCAGCTCAGGGTCTCCTCAGGCTCCTACCCAATGGCAGAGCTTTGCTTCCAGCCCGGGGCTTCCCCAGTCCTGCAAAGTCCCCTCCCTGCTGTTCCCTGCAGGCGGAGCAGAGAGTAAAGGGCTACAGAAGCCCAGACGAGGGAGGGCTCAGAGGGGGCATTTTCATCCCGCCTGGGACCTTTGGGTGTCACCAGCTCAATGCTGCCACTTGTCCCAGACCTGCCCACTGCCTCAGCCCCTGGCTATGGCACATGGGTCCCTGGGAAGGAAACCACATCCTACTATTTGGGGTAAGGAGAAACAGCCCCCTCCTCCCTTCCCTCCTGGAACACGGGGCAGTGTTTAATCAGGCCAAGACTCGAGTGTCCAGATGCTCACTGCCAGCGACAGTTGGAGGGAGGGCTGGCCAGGTCACTGAAGACTGGAGGACTGGATGGGATGGGCGGTGTCCAGCGATGCATCCAGCCCCAGGAAGGGTCCCGAACACCAGGGGAGGGAGAGGAGCCCCCCTTCCCGTCCCAGGCCCCTCTCCTAGCCGGTCAAACTCCAAATCTTCCCGTCAGCCTTGGAGGCCACCTAACCTTTTCCCCTGGAAGGCGGGGCCACCCCCAGAAGGGCATGCATCCTCAGGCCCTCCAGGTGTTGTCCACCATGAGACAGGAGCCAGAGTCCCCTGTAGGTCTCACCCATGGCTAACTGGCCCCTGGAAGGCTCATCTGCAGGGCCCAGCGCCATCCTGGGTCCACAGGGCTCAGCTCCCTCCACCCTGTGCTTCTTGGATGACCTGGCTCTCAGGCCTTTAGGGGGTGGGGACTCCTGTCAGTGCCCAGCCCCACGAGGAGCCAGCGGGGAATCCGCAGGCACTCACACTCCTGACTTAAAAGGCCTCCGCTCACGCCTGCACCTCTCAGGGTTCCCACGCCACAAGTACCACCTGACAGGCCACTCCCTTCCGAGTCTGTTAGGTGCCGTCGAGTCGTGTCCAACTCATAGCGACCCTCATAGGGTTTTCAATGGCAGATTGTTTCAGAATTGCCTTGGGAGTGGGTTGCCACATCCTTCTCCCATTTTTGCAGTGCTGGGAATAGAACTCAGGACCTCAGAGACTGCAGAGCGGCGCTCTACCAACTGAGCTAAATCCCAGGCCAAGCAACACACAAATCCCTCCACCCCCAGCGAGGGTCAACAAGGCGCTGCGAAGGTGGCAGCTCTCTGTTAGGGGACCTAACGGAAGCACCAACGGTGTCTCATCCGATCTCTGGGAACCTGCGGCTACCCTGATCTGGCGGGGGGTGGGGTGGGAGGGTATGGGTCTCAGCCTGCACAGAGGCTCAGGGATAGCCCGGAACCCACCCAGGGGGAGCCTGGACAGGAAGAGGACACACGCAGGGCCCAGTGGAGCTGAAAAGAGCGTGTGTGCGTCCTGGAGGAGGTGTGGGGTGGGCTGGGTCAGGTAGCTGGTCGCCCCCACGTGGTCGAACCCCAGGAAGCCACAGACCTGGAAGCCCACGCTCCAGCCACGCAGTAAAGGTGGTGGGGGCTTGGGGGGAGTGGGGCCAATTCAGGTGCAGGGAGGGGCGGGGGCCGGCACAGCTGGGCTCCTGGCATGACTGTGGCATGGCCAGGCTGGGCTGCCGCTTCATGGCAATGCAGCAGGGACTTCATTCCAGGCCCCGCCACCTGTGCAAATGAGTGGCAGGAGGCCCAATGGGCACACAGCCCGCTGGCCCCATCCCTCTTCCTGGTTAGGGGCACAGACCAGGAGCCTCAAGTGGGAGAGAGGAGCTTCAGGAAAGCCCAAAGACAATACCGGTTGTGGGGAGAGGCGGGGCTCCCTCTCTGTTCCTTCTCATTGGAACCCAGGAGAAAGCCTCAGGCGGCGCCCACTCTGGGCCTGAGCAGCCCTGTCACGCTTTCTCCTTTCCCAGCTGACACAGGACAGCCAGGCTAGGGCAGGCACCATCCAGGAGGATTCAATTTAGAATCTTGTTTCCTACCAGGTGTTTGCTCTGTTTGTTTTGTTTTTGTACTGTTAGAGGAAGGGGTCTGAGGTCAGGCGGCGCTCTCTCCTCACTCCTTGTGATCTCCCTTGAAAGATCAAAGAAGACCCAGAGAATGCAGACCAGGGAATAAAGGTTACTGCAAAGGAAAAGTGCCTTAGAGACTCAGAGCGGACAAGAGGCAAAATCAGCTGTTGCCCCAAATAAAGACGTGAGCTCTTTTTATGTCCTTAACAAAGTACCTTACAGAACTTGGGGTCTTTCATCCTCTCAAATAGTTGAGTGTTTTTTGGTTGGTTTTGAAAAATGCTACCATAGGTGGGTGTTCTAAGATGGCATGCCTCTGCAAGGGACCTGGGACCCATACTTTCATTAATCTTGGTTGAGGTTGAGAAGCCACTGGAGCTCATCCCAGGTGCAGTCTAAAGATTGCCACCCAGGTGTCTTTGAAAACACCGCGCCTGCAGAGAGTCCTGGGTCTCATGGGGAAACAGCAAACCTTTGGTTTTCCTCTTGCCAATTCTCAGCTTATCCCATGGCGAGGGCCCCAGGGCCCCAGGGCCCATCGTGGGAAGTTATCTTGCTCTGCCCTCTTCCCTCTTGGCGGGCTGGCACCTAACTAGTCACCTCACAGAATCAGTCATCTCATGGCACCTGGTAGGGACTTTTCATTTAATGACAGTGGCCACAGGTTGTCATTCATGAATAAAAATAGTGACTGACAAGTGCAAGGATTGGTGTAAAGGGCTGTGCAGGGCACGGGGGTCTGGGAAGGTGAAGCACTGATGGCTTTTGGAGCCCCGTCTGTGACTCATTTCGGCTGCTGTAACAACGTACCCTCAACTAAGTGGCTCAAACATGACACGCACTTATTTCTGACAGCTCTGGAATCCGAGAAGCCCAAGTCCAGGACATGGGCGGGATCTGTGTCGGGTGGTAGGGCTTGCTCGTCACAGAGACCACTTCTCGCTCTATCCACACGTGGCAGAAGGATGAGGCAGGTCTCAGTCTTAGACTGGGTATCAGTTAATCGCTCAGAAATTGTATTCTTCTCTATCCCAGCTGTATGAGAGTTGCTGGGACACCCATGTGAGGGACAGAGTCCCCAGCACAGTGCCTGGCAGCACACCTGTAGCCCTAGGTCCCCATGACACCCTCCTCCTCCTCCTCCCTCTCCTCTTCCTCCTCCACTCCCTCACCAGGCCCCTGGAGCAGTCAGGATCCAGTCTGCAGCTGCTGAACACTGACTGACACATCTCCAGTCTTGAGCTCAAGGTTCTGGCCCCAAGGACCCTCCTCCACATCGCTTCTTCTGTGCCTGAGAGAGAAGGTGACTGCTTCGCCAAGGGGCAAAGATCTGTGGTGGTGCCCTGTTGGCCTCAGACACACACATCACATTGCAGGACGGGGTGAGTGGCCACTGAAGCGCTCGGGAAGGAGGAAAATGAAGCGGTGGTGTGAGGCGCCTTCAGCTGCAGGGAGGCCCTCGGTGCTCACTTATGAAGCTCTGTTACCAGGCGGCACGGGGGCTCTTTGGGTCCTTGGGCTCCTTAATAAAAGAATTTAGAAATGGATCTCAAAGTACCTCAAGGAAAATTTGCTTAAAGTCAAAACAGAGGAGGGGCCCCTGGGAGCCGGGCAAGCAGGGTAGGGTTTAGGGCAGCAAGGCAAGAAGGGGAGATGGAAAGACAGAGGGAGGGGACCAGTGATGCTTTCTGAGCTAGAAATCACAGGGCGGCAGGGCTGGCAGTGGGCCTGGGAGATGCCGCCCTGTGCCCTGCCTTCTGCCTGAGTCCTTCCTCCTCCAAGGCCCTGCCCCAGGTTGACCAAGGTCCAGAGAGACACTACAGAAAAGAATTGCAGGAAACTCAGAGCGAAAGCGAGTCAGTGAGTTTCTTGAGTAGAGCTAAGAGATAGTACACGCTTTAGATTTAAACCAGAGTGTGTGCAGTGCAAAGGGTTGTTAAAAAGAATAATGGTACACGTCCAAGATAGGGACGAGAGATTCTCAAGGGGAAGAATGACGTGTTCCTTGACAATAGCTATATACACGTTTTTGCAGCTTTTGAAGTTACGTGATTCCGTGATGTGATTTAGAACTTGAAAAGATTACACTAAGTTTAAGAATTAAGTTACATGTTGTTGTTGTTAGGTGCTGTCGAGTCGGTATCCGACTAATAGCGATCCTCATAGGGTTTTCAATGGCTGATTGTTTCCGGATTGCCTTGGCAGTGGATTGCTACATCCTTCTCCCATTTTTGTGGTGCTGGGAATTGAGCTCAGGACCGCAGAGACTGCAGCGCAGCGCTCTACCAACTGAGCTAAATCCCAGCCCTAAGTTACATAGCCAGGCACAGTTGCACAAGCCGGTAATCCCAGTGACTTGGGAGGCGGAGGCAGGAAAATCGCAAGTTGG